>JAAVTS010001511.1:3145-16560 GCA_022845575.1 Baylisascaris ailuri
AAAAAGTTCTTTTTCTGGCGCCCTAACGAGAGGCTTCAGTAATTCGTTGGGCGAAGGAGCGCTTTTGCATATGAAGTTTGCTTTTTAGCACGCTGGTGTTTACGTTTATGCAGCTTATAAATTTGACGTTAATTATTAATAAACTTCTGCAGCTTGTGGTACTCGTAGTGTCTGGCTCTCGACGTTACATTGGTTCTCCCATTTTGATAAAAGACTGCCAAATTCACATACAATATCGAAGACTGTGAGCACATAACAGTAATCAATTTATTGTTGCACACTGACTGTAAGCATCACTCTTTTTGAAGAGGTAGCAAAAGTAACGTTTCATCTGTTTCATCTCGTCGTGCATCAGTTTATTCACTAGGTAAGTTTATCTACCTAACTAATCACTCAGAATGTGCATCTGCAGAGAACGTCCCATAATGCTCACCAAGGTAGCAATTTTTTATCTCACCCTGGCCACGAAGAGAGACAGATGGGAGCGGAGGAGATAGGGGAGAAGGAAAATCGAACAAGGAAGTCTTAAATCTAGGTATTCATTCTCTTCAGGTTGTGCCAATAAAAAGAATCCTCGAAATTCACCACGTATAATAAATTGGTGGGATGGCGTTTCTCTTTGAGGAGTGAAGCCACGCCTAGAAAAATTTTTAGCTGTCGTAGCTTCATAACATTTGCGGAACATATCACTTACAATAGCTGTGTCAGCACACCGCAGCTGATCGAGCAGGCCGAAGATTGCACCAACAGGCGACGCGGACGTGGAATTTGGCCGCCTAATTGCAGCAAGTAATAACAGACTGATTGAGAGCAAAGTAAGCGGCGCGCTGAGGTCCATATGCAAAAAGGTTATGCAAAATCGATCGATGAAGCAAACAAATTAGCAACTCCGGTGTGACAATAGTCGATCTAAGACGTTCAGGATCGCTCTAATTTTTAACATGCAATCACTTTTTGCGCCTTCAGCAAAAAAGCTTTCTGTAAGAATGCTATACCTTCGCGGCATATATCCTTGTATATCCTTTCTTCTAACAATTTCAACTGGCAGACTATTGTGGTCATACTACAGCTTGTAAAATGTACTAAGTGCATTATGCACTTCATTAAACCCTCTATAGACTCGTCGTTTTTATTCACTTCTATAAAATGTTACATACATAGGCTGAAGAATAAGAAACAGTAACAGGTAAGGTGAAACGTGAAATGCAAGGTTCACCCACTAGGGCGAGATGGAAGTTCAAGAAAACACAAGTAGCCGCTTGCTGAATGCATGGTCTGGCCTGAAATTAATAATGCCTCATAGAGACAGTTGAAAGCTTTCCCTGCTACGATGCGGATGAAATGGAAGGATGACCTTGCTTAGTAACTGTTAATGAGTGATCTACGCTAACGAATGGTCTATTGTGATCAAATAGTCCCGTGATTGCAGTGATACTGATGATCTGTATTTCTGTAATAGGCCGTATGCTCGCACTTGTTTTAATCTTGATGTGATATCTTCACCATGTGAATTGAGACCTCCCCATCCCTTCAGAGCCGTAGCCGAGGCTATAAGGAGGCTCCGGTCGTCTTGCTTCTTAGTTCAGTTGTTGAGCCTTCGCTTTCGGTTGCAGTAACGTCGTAAATTGAGTTATTTTCTCGCCCCTCGTTGCCATGGTTCCAATCCCCCCCCCCCCCACACGGTCGCAGGAACTATTTCATTGAATGTTCGAATTGAGAGGAAACGGAGAGAGCTTTTCTGTGGAAACTTTTCCGTAAAGATTCCGAGGACTTCTTTCACATTGTGAGAGTGAGCGAATCGGATAATGATCTGAAGTACAGTAGGGTACCATCTATTTTGGTATAATGAGGTTTATTCAGTCAGAACATAGTCCGTTGTTATGCATACAGTGCCACACACATGATCTTGATGAGCCCTTGGTGGTGAAAGTAGCAAGATTCAGGCGCCATCGACCGGTTAGAATAAGGTTTAGCCAAACTTCGGACATGAAGTGGTGTGGAGTGAAGAGGTAATCAAGTTCACACGAACCTACACTCCATAGAAGCATTCGTAAATCGATTTGCGCCTACATCTGGAAGTGAAACCGGCCCTCTGAGATCATCACTCGTCTTACTTTAGACCGTAAACGAATAAAAACTGGTGAAAAAAAACATGAAGGCACTAGCATCAGGTACCTCAAGTTCTTCAAAGATTACCACTTCATCGCTTGTTTCATCCCTTCTGTTTACTTATAACGCACGAGTCCATTTACTCAAATGTGCCCTCACCACCACAATATTCTTTCATCTTTATTACTCTTGTGCACCACAATATTTCATCTTACCACTATATCTTTTTCACATTTCTTCCTACCATCAATATCCTCTTCATGTTGCACCAATATTCCTCACCCTACAACAGTATCTTTAGGCGCACGATTTGCTACAGCTGACTGCACTTTCAGTGAACAATCTGATGCTCACTATGCAACAGATGCCTGTAACGATCTGTTCATGTGAGTGCGAAATAAGAAAACATACTTGTAGGAAAAGGGTAACCATTTCTCCTTAACCAAAGCCGATGAAATGGACTACAGTTCTACTCTGCTGAGAGAAAAAGTTACTCCTAGCGGGACATATCCTCAGTGAAGTGTCTCGTATGTCTCCCTTTTCGAGTAAGCATTCGCGTAACGAGCTCATTTCGCGTAGTAATTTCTCCCACTTTCACTATTCATTTCTAATAGTTTTCATGAGATAGTACTGAGAAAATATTTGACACTTAATCGGAAATCTTCGCGAATATTGATGGTGGCCACCGCGTAATATGTTTATTTGTCAAGCGTCTATAAGGGATTTAATAGCATCTCTGACAACTTCATTCGATTCTTCGCACTCCTTGTTCCACGTTGATTAACACGCGATCAGCGTCCATATATCAGTTAAAACCTTCAGCAACAATATTCCCTTCCTGGAATCAGTGGATCCAAGTTTCTTCGAACGTTTCTCACATTACTCATATTCAAACGCCCTTCAAAACCTTTTATGTGAATCGTAATAAGTAGTACAGTATCCAACACAGAAGTTGTTAAAATCCTTTGGTATTCGCAAATTAGGTAATCGCTGTTGAATTAACAGGTACACTTAGTTTATGCACATCGATAGTTACTTAAAACCAAAGAAACGATAAGCGGCTGGTAAGGCGAATGCCAGGAAGGATGTTCTTTCCGCTTCTGCTTCTCTCCATGCTTTCTTTTCTCTCTCGTCCAATACGACATTCTTTTGTTCCTTGTTCTCTTCTTTATTCTTCCGTCGGCGCTCCTTTTTCTCGCTCTTATGGCTCTTTTCACTCTTTCTCCAACTTCTGAGACTTTTGTTCCACGTTGATCTTTCAAATACTTTCATTACTCCCCTGGACTTTTCAGGACTCTTTACCACCTTTGGAGAGGACATCACCACTGGATTTTCGAGCTCATTTGGTTTCGATGCTTTTGCAAGCTTCTTTCCACTCGACGTCTGTGAAGGTGTAGTTGAACTCCCCGTTGTGCTGTTCTTCTCGTTTCCTATAAATAGGCCACTGTAATGCGCTTATGGCGGTTACATCGTCCGATGAAGACAGTTGTGTAGTTAATTATTCCTTTTTCATCTTCCACTACTACAAAGTAGGTTGTATATATTTATGGGTAGACGTGGATGGGATCCAGCTGAATGTTTCGTTTTCAGACCATCACCATCAACAAATTTACCCTTGAAATTGTCGCTAATTTATCATCATCGCTAATTTCTCTCGTATGACTAGAGAGGGAGTGTGGAACTCGCTGCTTTAAACATTAGTGGCTTATAGTAGGGAAGTGAAATCAACTCCAAATGTCACTGAAATCCGCTCTAAATGTTATTATATGTGCCAACGTTGCGCTATTATAGCCTTACTGTTTAGCAGCATTTGGGTATTGTTGCCGCTCTCTAGCAGCATTTGAGTGTCATCGGTGATTACTAACACCATTTTGATGTCATCGCTGCTGTAAAAAATGATCACTTCCACTGCTATTTGACAGCTCAGAATACACAATCTTTTGCGTAGGTGGAAAACAATGGAATGAAGGCGACTGTCGGAAGGATATATCAGTTTAGGAACACGAAATCGGCGTCTTTTCGAGAGTCCAAATCCTATTTTGGCAGCATTTTAATGACATAAAGTGGTCAGAAACAAGGATATTTGGGAGGGGTACTTAAGACCACGAAATTCATACAAGTCGTGGAAACTCGTTTCAGGATTAAAATGATGTGTATGGTTGATCGCTGTCAAGATTTGCTTATCAAACAACGATTCGAAATAGAGCAGTTGTAGCGTTCAGCATTTACCAGTAATTTGAACCCAGCAGGATGGCAGCAGCGATTTGTTGACCAGCAAGTCTTGCATCATCTCATCTAATGCCCCGTCTCTGTCGTCAAAAATTCCGTTCAGCTGGTCATCTGTAGTGACCTTCTTTAAACGTTCCATTGCAATAATCAATGCTTTTTTCACCAACCGCTTTATCTGCAAGTTATTGTTAATATATAGGAGGCTAGAGAGTGGCTACTGACTAAATTATCGCTGAGTTGTCGCCGAATGCATTGCAATGCCTCGACATTGAACGGTCGTTAGAGGTATTTAACAGCAGAAGTTAGACGATCGAGAATGAGGAGGAGGGAAAAAAGCATTCGGACACAGTGTCTGTGTGACCACTCGAACGCTCCGATTTTGCGCCTGGAATCTCCTAGCAATGTTTTTTTATGCGTACGGGGTTCGTATTTTTTTGATTTCGCCGTTTCACGAGATGACCTATTTCTTTGATGATCTGTCGAGAATAGATTGCGTTTTTTGTTGCAGGAACACCTCTTTCTACCCTTCTCCTTCCCATCTTTGAGGAACCCTCCTCTCGATCGGTTCTCCAAGAGCCGTCATTCGAGACAACGACAGTGCTCAAGTTTTCAAACTCATTATTACCGTTGACGAGCATAAACCACACTGATCGAATGTGAACGAATGATTCTATCCATCTGAACTTTTCTTGAGGTAATGGTTTGGTTGTTCGGATGACAGTGTTTCTGCGCTCGTTGTGAATTATACGTACTGTAAGTGTGCCAGCATAGTGGTACTAGTTCACCAGACCCCCCACATTTTTTGCAAGGTAATGCGACGTCGGATGTAACATAATGTGAGGTTACATTAAATGAAAGGATAAATCTCGCAATTCGAGCTCTGATGATCACCAAAGAAGGCGTCGCGCAGACAAATACCTAGACACAAATAATATGCCAAGATGCATTAACTGCTTTCGCACTAACTAATCTATTCTTCAGCAGATAACTCCTGGCCTGCGGCTACCTCCTCATTCCAAGCAAAATTTGACGTTCAGAAGCGAGAACCCAGGTCATGAGGCTATTAAACCAAATACTGTTTTACCCTTGTCTTGTGAATATTTGTATTCGAGGGCTGAAAATTTTCAAACTCGTGGCAGTTCCCAATAACAACAAAATATTCGGAAAGCGTTACATTTGCTGTTAAGGCTGTCGGATTGGCGAAAAACGCAGCCACTAAAGCGTTTTCCTTATCGCTGAGAACACCTTCCAGTAAAGTCGCGTTCCGAATTAGTTCGAGTGCGCGCACGCTTCGAGATATCTGTAAAACGTTTTACCTCGCATCATTCATCTTCATATCGCTAATGTGGAACCTTTAGTCGCTTTATCAGTTATTCTTCCATATCGGTCAATCATCTCAAAGCCATTTCCTCACAAGATTTCATGCGTTTCTCATGATCAATGTGGTCATTATATGGGCGACAGGTGCTGGTGTAGTACAAACTGCCCGGTTACCCCACTACTCAGCAGGTGCGGTTTGTCTTACCTGTCTCGCCTTCTAAGTCGTTCTTGCCCATAGCAATTATGCAACTGTTTTTTATACCTCAGTATCGATAATTTGTTTGCACTCATGGCAGTCTGAATCCCCTTGTGGGATCTCCACCTCACTACTATTTTTTCGGCCCATCGGAGGTCGCTCTTCATATCGGTGACGGTGGCCACGTTCATTAAGCTAATTTCAAATTCAGAAAATCATTCGATCTGGTCTCAGTGCATAAATCTTGTCTAAGGTTTCAATCTGGCATAAGGGGTTCTCTGATTGAGTGGTTCTATGACTTCTTGCCTGCATATTTGCAAATTGAGAGGACAGGCAGCCCTATTATAAGCAATTTCGAGCAGCTCTGTTTATAAAGTTATTAAGATTCCCTTCCAGATCCATTTGCATCCCTGTTGTTTATAAATAACCTGCCATCCATCCAATTAAAACTGCGTTCTTTTTAAAGTTTCCNNNTCCAATTAAAACTGCGTTCTTTTTAAAGTTTCCATCCTCACCAACGATCTTCATGGGTTTTCTGACTGAACTGATGAGTGGTCATGTAAGTCACTTTGCCTGTAGCCCCAATAAAACAGTCCTCATTGTTTTCGGCTTTAAGAATCCCAGCCATCCCCTTCTTATTAATTTCGCACCGCATACGTTGCTATTTGAGTAGTGGTCAGCGTATCGCAATACTGTGAGGAATTAAATGCTCGTCTTTCTGAATTTGGTGGCATTTCTGTGGGATTGTTGCTTAACTTAATGGGATTGCTTATTTCTTTATGCGATATGCAAGCTATAAATGCTTAAAAATTGTTTATGTTGCAAGACAAGTGTCTGCTTGCCGCACAAGTCTACACGCGTTGTGTTGCGGAAAGAGACGGACATATTGACTACTTAAATTTGATGAAGGAGATTCATGAATTCCATCTCTATATTCCTTACAAATACCAGTTTTCACGTCATCTTCATGGCGTACATCATTAGTCATAGAAAACCTGAGCATCTGTTTGGTGACCTCTCCGACTACTCCACCAACACTCCCTATATACGCACAGCACATCATGGTAGGCTGCATACCAACTGCTGTTTGAGCAAATTTGTGCAGTTCTTTTCAAGTAGACCAGTGAAAGCATGGATTCCTCCGTCTCCCAAAGGAACTAAACCTCCTGCTCCACCTTCCCCTTTTTCACCCTCGTAAGCTCCTCAAAACTTTTTCTCTTTCGGGGGTAGCATACGCTTAATATGTCGTATAACCAAGCAGTGATGTATTATTCACATTATCAGAGTAAAATAGATTTGATCACTGTTGGCCTACATTCGTGCAGTGAACGGCCGATCATCACCCTACCATGCACGCACAATTTGTTACATTCTTGTGTTCAGTTCAGTTCATGCAGTTTGTGCAGTTATGTATGTATAGTATATTTATGCTTGTCTTGTGCTTTTTGTAGATTGACTTCCTCTTAATTTTTGTAGTGCATTTTCCTGCATTTGAAGTAGTGATTGTTGTTACCACAAATTCATAGTGCATATTTTAGAAAATATTTGTTTTTCATTTCATTCATCTCATCACCGTTACTTCACGTTGCATTGCTGTTTGGTATTATGTATGCAATTCATGGGTCTATATAATGTTTGTGATGTTCTATCCCATTTAGCTCCTAGCAACACTGCATTTGAGAGGAGGAAGAGGACGGAGGGATGAGAAAGAAGAGGTGGTGGTTCGTCATTGCATGCTGATATTTTGATGTACAATCTGCATGATGAATCTTGTTGTGCCTGCACAATACATATGCAGGCACAACAATTCATTTCAATGCTCAAACATCACGCTGAGACGATTTATAGCACACCAAAACAGAAAGAGTGGTAAGGAAAGAATAATCAATGGATTTACTGACGCTAATTTTTGGTTCCATTCTCAATGCAGTATTTGAGAGCGCAGAACCTGCAAAAAGCACATTTCTTCTCGAAAGGGAGTGAATGAGAATGTGCGCAGTGCGAGATTCGAAATTCCTACTGAATATTATTGCACTTCTTGGCAATTGTCTCATCATGTGTTTGCTGACTATGTCAATACACTGCATTCAGGATTCTGCCATCACTCAATTTTTCGTGTGCAGGATTGATCGTCGAAATTTGTTGTCATACGCTTCCAGGATCAACTACCACTGAATGGGCGACTAAAAGTTCAAATACCTTCTATGAAAATATAGAAACGATTTCCGTGGTCCCGATAATGCGAACCAATAAATGTTCAACTCGAGACAGACACGGCAACAACTTGATCTATGATGTGCAATTTTACGCAGTTGAATTGAAGCACTAGTTTCAGAATTAATAGAGATGTTTTCAAGGGCACGGTATATATTTTCTATCTAGAAAAAGCATATCTAAAGCCATTTGAGGAGTCAAAGTATCGTTCAGAAGGCTATGTCTGCTTCCAGCGTACTTAGAATGAGTATCTCTCCAGTTAGTAGGGACAGGAATTGTATTTCGAATATGCAATTCGTTGACCTTTTTCAACCTCCTCTTGAGTGACCAACTTATCGCCGTCGTTGTCTGTTGATCCGTCAGGAGTGCTTTCATCTTCAGTAGTACTAGAATAAGATTTTCTTCTCTGAAAATCCTATTCCTTTGAAAACTCCCAATATGAAGTCCGCTTTTTGAGTGGTCAAAAGTTGTTTATCATTTCAAAAAAATAAATAAATAAATAAAATAAGAATAAAAAATCTATGCGTGACATTCTAAATATTAGCGTCTAAAACAGATCCCCGTATAATAAGAAACGAATGAATATTGCTTAGAATATTCTCAATGAATATATGACCTATATGTTGCACTTGAATTTAATACGTAGGGAATGTGAGTGCAGAAAATTTGTATGACAAGAGGAGTGCTATATAGTGCCTTGCCTTACGTCTAGACACTTCAAATTATGTTGCTGACGAGCTATGCAAGACACTGTACACCGCCTTGCATAGAGCTTATTTCAACGTATGCGGATTTAGATAGGAGTGAACAGAAGGTGCTAGATGTGGGCTTCTTGTAAAATTTGGTNCTGGAGGGTAGAATGCGCACTCTAACCTCTCTTTCTCAGTAAGCCCTATCTTTGACAAATCTCTTTCATCACAATTCCTAAGAGCGGTCACAAAATGTTGGCTACAGTTTTTTGACGCAACAGAAAGCGACAGATGGGCGCAATTCCTCCTTTGGTTTCATTTGTGGATTTTCTCAATTCCTCGATGTCATAAATGGTGGTCATGAGACGTGAAGGAAGACCCATGGAAATCGCATTCCTTTCTATTCTGAAGATAATGCAAGAGTATTGAAGATGAAATGAAAGCTGTGCCATGACGATCTTTGGACTGGTGCAATGTTAGATGTCAGTTTACTTGCTGTTCGTGCATTTCATTGTTAAACAGCGAATAAGCGTAAACCGCATCGTTGAATATGAACGCTCATGGCGATAAGATCGTGTCATGTGGGCATTACAAAGTATCATTAACGCATTTGAAAGGGTATGCGAGAACCACTATTGGAGAAATANNNATCGTTGAATATGAACGCTCATGGCGATAAGATCGTGTCATGTGGGCATTACAAAGTATCATTAACGCATTTGAAAGGGTATGCGAGAACCACTATTGGAGAAATAAGATGGGCAATCTGCGACGGAAAGGTGATGAACGCAATGTGCAAACTTTGCCCTTATATCAGCAACGAAGGTGGCTAAACATAAGTTGGAACAAAAAACAAAAGTAGCCGAATTGAATGTTTTCGTGAATGGCTTTCTAACGAGCTGCAAAAACAATGACCAGTAATGGCGAATAATTATAAGTCTGCGAAAGTGACTTTGGTAGCTTAAAGCACACGTCAAAAACATTATCTTTCTGCCCACTGGTCCAATTTATTGCCAGGAAGCTGTCAGATCAAAGGAATTAAAAAGATATTTTAGTTCAGAAAATAAGGTTTCAATTGGAATACAGTTAGTGTTGGTCAGGGTAGAATCTTGCCAAGATGTATTTTCGAAAGTAGGAAAACCTGTTCTCGGTCTCCGCCCTTCGATTTTAGATGACCCTTTTTGCGATGTTTGCCGAGTGAGGGCCAACTATCTGGATGAACCATTTCGTGTTTTTGTCCTCCACTGAAAGAGGTGTGTTATCTCTCAAAAATAACAGCACAAAATAAGGAGAGGCACTCGGCACACACAGTGATCTTAGAACGCAGGAGGAGTGGAAGCGGGAGGAACTGTAACATCATACGGTTGGAACCGCAGATAGTCAGCCTTCTCTCACTAAACGATCAGATTTTATATGATTCAGGAACATAGGATGCATCATTCCCAGCGGTACGGCGGCTTGCATAGTTAAGCAAATGAGCACAGTAAAAGTTGCTAGAGTGATTTCAAGAATTCGATTGCCCAGATAGCTTTCAAGAATTCAAGAATTGTCGGAGTTTTCAGCGAGCGGATTCAAAAATACGAAGATAGGCAAGGATCACACTGGATTATAGCTGCATACAACATATTGCTGAGTTATACAGATCCGTTTCTCAACTTTTGAGAGAAAATTACCAACAAACAATGCAAAGTTGTAGATCAAGCAGATATCAACGGATGCAAAATTTTATAACGAACCGACTCTTTATCCGTAGTGAACCTTGTGGAATAAACAAAGAGAAAGTAAACTATNAAACCTTTGTATAATGGTATGAAATTTCGAAAAATCATCCATTAGCGTAGATCTCCCTGATCTAGGGCGGAAACTGCCGCGACCACAGAGGTTCTGATCCCAACCTCGAGGTGCTATGGGGACATTCAGGAGAGGTTCGACGCTGCTTGATGCGTCCGTGAGCATCCAGAAGGCTTATATGCTCTAGTTGGCCCAGGATGTAGCACTGTCTTCAGGTTTCTGTGCGCATACGCATTCTGTGCTGTTCTATTCCGTAGCATTTGCAATTTTGTACTAGCATTGGCTCAATTACTACAACATATCCTGTGGCGATAAAGGTTCGTTGTGCTACCCCGAACATATCTTTACAACCTTTCGCAAACTTNCGTTGTGCTACCCTGAACACATCTTTACAACCTTTCGCAAACTTTCTCATAATTTCATTCACTAATTAACATTTACTCGTTTGCTATTGCCTGCTGGCCCGCTAATATGGTTTTTTGGCGGTGAAATATTCACGCATACATCTCTTCGCGCAATGCAATTACATCTGCCATGCGGCGATCCCATCTGGAGTCACCCGCCAACAGTATGTTCCACGCGGCAATGCCATCGGGGCAAATAGAAGTAACTTAGGGGTGCTTCGACGAAGCTAACATTCCACAAAGTCTGCTTTCAACTTGGCTTGCATTTCTCATGTTTCGGGAAAATAGCGACTCCATTCATTTTGCCTGTATCAGAAAATATCAACTTTTATAATATATTTGTATATAAACCCTTCCTTAATCGCTTCTTGGAAGCAAAAAGCTTCCTACATACGACACGGACAACAAAACAGGAATGGACATTTGCAAAAATAGAATATTAGAATAGCTCTTCGAATTCTGTTATTCACTGATATTTCCCATTTGGACCTACTTTGTTGCAGCAGCAGAGTCGTCCTGCGATTCTCCTTGATCCTGAGTTACTGTTTCTTCGTATGTGGCCGGCTCGTTCAGGTTTCGAGCATTCTGGAATGAAGATCTCAGAAATGGTCAGCCTTCTGGGATCCGAGCTACTTTCGAATCGGAGAAAAATTATTTAGTACCAGCAATCGCCCTTCGCCGTTTATCCTACTCTATGTAGCCTAATGAGACAAACGAATGGTAATAAATGATCGGTTTATATTGCGCTCTGACGTGAATGCTGACGAAAAAAAGCATTCCATTTACATTTTCATTCTCACACCTCTTCCATTTGAGGCTTCTCTTTCTTCTGCCCCTCGAAATGGCTGGTCGACGCTTCACATCAACAAACTCGAATTTTGTCCTTTCTTCGGGTTCATCCTTCACGTTGTTTCTATAAAAGCATGACGGTTTTTAACAACATAGACGTATTCAATGAAGACACGGATACGATTGTAGCAAATGCAAAAAAGAACCTCGCATGCAGCAGTGACTTCACTCTTCAAAACCATTATATTCAATCACCATGTGATAAACTATTTGAGATTCAAATGCACATTTTTTTAGGTAGGGTACAAAGAAACGTATTTTAGGCTTCATAATTACTCCGTGAGTTCTTCCTGTCACACTTAAAATCTCTTAATGAAGAATTCTGGTATCCATGTACTGCTATTCTGACAACCTCGCGTTCAAATTGCTCAAAAACGATCATTTTGGACTGTTATATTTCGTCACATTTAAACTGTAATGCTTCTGTAAAGATTAACGCACCCATCAGTTTCCGCAATTAATATATTCACCAGAGGTGTTTTTGTTCTCTCATTGATAGTGCCGATGTGCTTTTCCCTTGAGGGCCTCTCTTCAAACTGCAATTCAGCATTTATAGTCGCACACTATTCGATAAGCACTCTAATCCTTTACAGCACAATTATACAACCACATCCATGCACTGATATTTATGCTACTGTCAACGCTTAGATGGTGAGAAACGCACGTGGACAGCTCCAGACACCAGTCCGGCTTTTGGCTACCGCTCGTTCAATTGCGCTTCAAAGCGGTTAGCTGGAGCAACTTAAAAGCATTTGTCTGTCGAAGAATTATTTGAGAAGGACAAAGAACTCATTGAGAGAAACGGCGATGTCCAGCAAAAAAATCTTTCGCTCCTTTCATTCGTTTTTGAGCATCAAAAATACCTTCAATTCTTCTTGGTTTACTTTACACTGATTCCTTGACAAAACTTCCGAACGGTATGTTAAACGCGCACACTTACACGACTGTTATTTTTCCATCGGAGACTGCTCCTTTTTCGTCCTCTACTAAGAGCTGGTCGTGCCACAACGTTTACTTTCTCGAAACGCGTTTTTTCCTCGGGCTCATTCAAATTTAGGAACCTGAAGGTAATGACGGTAAAGTTATAAGAATAATTGCTTCCAGCTTACCTAACGTATACCTTACTGGGGACCTTCCATACGGATCTTCATATATGTTTATTGGACATGTTTGCTACTAACGCATCTGTCGAAATTTAAAGGCAAATCAAGGAAGAAAATCGTTTGCAAGGATGCGAACGTTTCCAACTCTGGATGCGTGCTTTTATCAACCCTCACTGCTGCACGGCTCCTTACATCAAAAACTCGTGAATGAGGACCTCGGTGGTCAAATAATGACAGCTGCTCAGCGCAGTGACGTCATAACTGAATGCAATATTTAGTAATAACACATTTGAATTTTTAGTGCTATTCGAGTGATCCCCGCGAGATTTGTGCTTGCATACATCATTATTTGCCTCCGCTGCGGAACTTTGCGCCCAATGTCAACTGCCCTAGCTGAACGAATTCGATGAGGGGACTTTTTTCCAATCAAATCTTCTCTTTTCCAGTGAAGGCCGAGCTGGCCAGCTAACAGCCGATATCGATGAAAATCTGCATATTTCGAGTACCCAGT
>JAAVTS010001511.1:16593-41021 GCA_022845575.1 Baylisascaris ailuri
CGACTGAATGGCTGCCTGAAGTGTGCAGATTTTCAGGAAAATGGCCTAATAAATGCTTCGTTTCTGACCACATTGCTCACGCAAATACAAAAACTATTTTTGATATGTTGCCATGACATAAGGACGGAAAGCTCATTGAGACTAACGAAACCCGCGTGCATATTACGGCTCCAAAACGTACTTCTTTTCCATGTTGGCTTCTTTTTTTTCATCTTTTTGCTCGTTTGATGTTCTGAAAATAAAATTGGCATCCTCGCATAGGATTAAGTGACAATCCTGCCATCAGTGAGAGGATGTCAAATGAAATACTTTAACGAATGTTTTTTGCGCGCTTTCCGTCATACTGGCAGGAAGATATTGCAAGCAATGACGTAATAAAATTTTTCACAGCTGAATTGATCTTGAGTCATATAACGAAATTTTCGAATTCAATAACAAAGTATTGCTCAAAAGAGCATCGCTCTAGTGTTTCGAAGGAACCAAAGTTTCAAGGAACCAAAGAGGAGGAAAATGCTTATCTACGTTCCCTTATTACCTGCAAACTTTGGCAGGAACTGAACAACAACTAGCGGTGTTTTTGTGTATTGTCAGAGAAGGTATTGGAGGGTGACCTATGCCCAGGGCAAAGGGAACTTTCTCGAAAAAAATTTTTGCAGCAACATTCTCGAACATCAAAAAGGCATTTGTTCTTAGAGGGAGGGGACTTTAAAAAATCTGAGAAAGTTAATCAATCCAAAGAACGCGATTCAATAACTCGTCGATGAGCACAAACTAGTGGAACATCTTCAAATTCATAATAAATGCTGAAACAACTGGTCCTGAACATGATCTCCTGGCTTCCACATTGAAAAAGAGATGAGGAAAACGCATATTTCGACTGATATTGCAGATCACGCATGGGACAATACGCCTCTCTCAAATGCGCGTTCTCGGAAGTCATAAGTTACGAACAAAGCTTTGCAAGCAAAACGAGGTTAACAAAGAACGGTATGCAACAACGACACAAAAAATAACTGAGAACCTATCGCTTAAACGCTATTTGCTTTTTGCTTTGTGAAGCAACAAAACGGAAAACCAACTGCTTTAACTGCGGTTGTTTTTGTGCCTCCATTTTGTCTTTATTTGCATTCTCATCTGAAAATCAGTGTAACAGCACACAACAATCTCCACGATCTAATGAAAGCGGTCACTTCCAAACTATTGCGCAGCGTAAAATGGCGCTATCTTCAATGCGGCTGCCCTGAACGGGATCCCCATTTCATATCAAAACGAATTGACCGTCGTGGAAAACGGATATATTACATCAAAAGCGAGGATGAGTGTTCTACTTAAGTGCCGTGTCGAGCCATCACTACTTTTGACTTTCTTTTTGAACTCTGTCAGAACTTTCGTTTTGTCGTGGTGCAAGTATTAATTTTATACGGGTTTCGCAAGTGTACTCATGCAAATCTTGTGTTCGGATACTCTTCAAAACAATTACCCAACATAATTAGGTTGCACCAGCATTAAGTGAGTTTCGTAAAGAAAAGAACAGAAACGAGCATCTCAAATGAAAAGATATCGAGTGTTGCGCTTCATGCCCTCTAAGATTTCATTTCGTTCTCTGACATTTCTTCAGCTGACAAATGCATCATTCCTCCAGCACACAAACAGAGCAAGTTAGGCGTACGAAAGATAACCATGTATATGTGCGCATCTTTTGCAAATGATATTTGAATGTCTGACTTCAACATTGAAATCGCCGCCTCGGCAACTAGAGATGTTAAAAAACATCAAAAACATATCAAAAAACATGACAGTAACAAAAACCTGGCGTGGGCGTCGCATTGTTCGTGGTGCCGCTTTGCTCGGCGTTATCGCCTAGTGCAGTGCTGTAACATGATAATGTACTATAACATCTCATTCTCATAGCAACTCCGGAATGAGGAGCATGTTAATCAACCATATTTGCATAATGTAAGGAGGATTTCAAATAGAACGCGAGGAAATTGTGCGTATACCTTTCAGCGTTGCCTTACCCGGGTATAACTTTTCGAAACGTAAACATTGAAGAAGATGGTGAGGACATGACGCTCGCAATCCGCTGTTTTTAGTTCCCTCTGGTGATTGCTACAAATCTCCCGTTTTTTTCATCACCTCCATGCGTATGTTTGTTTTTGCAACTCTGCGTGGTGGATTTAACTGACGCTTCGCAAAAGTCACAGCGACAAAATATGGAGCATACAATCCATATAACAGATGACTCCCTATCGCAATTTTATAACAGCTGATCACGTTCCTAATGACTGATTGGCACTGAAAGACATAATAATGAGGGAGAAGTGGGGAAGAAGCGGCTTATGTTAAAAGATTGTAGTTGGTAAAAAGGAACAAAGATAAGCGGGGCAATCATAGCGAAGGGTTTATAAACGGTTCATTCTAAATAACAGAGTTGAGTGGGCAGTTGGTGTGATGTCATTTGGATCAAGGAGTAGTAAATTAGGGAGGATTTGTTACCTTTCGCCGGCCTCAACAGTGACAACTTCGACAGTGGCGTCCTCGCTGATCACCTGCTTTTTGTGGCTCGCATGATTCCTTGGATTACGGCCTTTGCCACTGCTCATCTCCAATGTTTCCTTCAGAAGACCTCCCCAAGATGACACAACAACTAAAAATGATGCAGTTTCCCAACACATGGAGTAATAGACATGCAACGCATATGAAAAATTTCATGAAATGAGCTCAGTAAGTGGGAACGCGTTCCAGCAAGGATGGAACGACGGCCTTTTATGCTAATCCGCTCATTCAATTAACGATTTCTTCCAACATTCAGAAAACCATAAAGTAATGTTATCGATACGTTTCCTGAAAGATATCAGCTCACGGAACGCTTCCGCCTAGACGATCGCAATTGGACATCACGATGGCTTATATGAGCGCATAATTATCATCTAATATCCGCTTTCAACACTTTTCTATGTTAAATTTGTCTTAAGGAGGGACGTTCTAATGGTCACTTGAAATGTTTTACTGTGCAGAAGGGAATCAGGCGACCAATTTTTTGCGGAGTCTTCAAAAGAGGTTTTTCACAAAAGAAGTCACATTCGCTCTACTTTTGCTTGTTTTGCATCAGCCAGAATCCGATTCGAAGCGAGCATAGTCGAAGAACGCCAATCAGTTAGCCGCCGAAGTCACCTGATTAACCTGGAGTTTTGGTCGATAAATCAGTTATGCTCTGAAATGTCGAATGACTGGTTACCCACTAAAATACTCGATTATCTACTTAATCAGCAACGCCGAAGAAGTGTATCTCGTGCGTTACGTCACAGATGCATTCGTGATGCAGCAAGCCGACTCTGTGATGCAGATCTGGCACAAAGTTGCCCATTTCAGGAAACGATGATAAACGTGCGTATGTGATCCTCTATTTGCTGTGAAAGTCATCCTGCACTATCCGCGTTTAGGGATAAACTGCGAAAACTGCAGTAAAAAGAATCCCAAATGGACTGATGAAACAAGTAGGTTGGAGAGAGAATCTTTATTGGATAGTTTCGGGGTAAGGTTGAAAATAAGGCAAGGTTTATTATGATGAAATTGTGATGCTTCGCGGCAAGGGAAGATTTCTTAAAAGCCTCTGTGATCTGCAACAACACAAACGGTAACTCCCTTACGANNNACTCCCTTACGATTATTTTCAACGCGTTTTTATTCATGCTGCTCATTATGCTCCCCATAGCTGAAATAGCAACAACAACCGTGCTAAATGTCATCACTCTTTGCATGTGTTGCGATGCATAGCAATGTGGGGATGCTGGCTGGTCTTTTGTGTGAACTCATTTCCTCGGATGGAGCACAGTGAAATCCAGGTATCGTTAAGGTGCACTCGAGCAGGTGAAATTTACGGTTGCATTTCAAGCAAGCTCTCACGAGTTGACACAGCAGTATTGAATAGCCATGAACGAGAGTTTGTGCCACATTTCGAGTTCCATATTACAATAAAGGGCGAATTCAAATATTCGATTTTCCGATTCTCATAAAGGAAGAACTCGTCGTGGTGAAAAGATAGCGCAGGCAGATGAACTGTCGTCTTCTCTTCCTGAAGCGGTTCCGCCCATGAAAGCTCAACTATAATTTTTGTCTGAAATCAGTACGAATCATCCCGTTGAGAACTCCAAAACCGGATATCTTCAACTCTGCTCACGACGTTTATCGACAAAATATGTGAAACTTGGATCAAGAAAATAATGAAACGTATTTTGTTTTCTTTTTTTTTTGAATATTTATTCGCTAAAATTCCGTGGAATCAGATAAATGTGATTTCTTTTGTCGCACAAATTTGTTCCCAGTTATATATTTCGCTCGGTATATATCAAACGATAAATTCCGCGAAGAATTTGAATAAAGTTAGGGGAATTATTTGCAGTTATAGTTAGACAATTATCAATAGTTTTGTATAAGAAATGTTTCATTTCATAAGTGGTCAATCTCGATTAAATTTCTCTGAGGAATCAACCATTTTTTTGTGATAGTTAACGGTTGCCGACCGAATCACATCTCAAATGGTGAAAGGTGTGATAGCATTACCACAGTCAGCTTCAATCGGAAGACGGCTATTTGCGGCAATTTGAATATGTTCACTCCATCATACCACATATATCGTTTTCATCTGCATCTATAAGGCAAACCGATCAAAACATTTTGTTGATGCCGATACTGTGAAGATCAAATATCAGTTTTCGGCCTCACAGTATTTTTCAGATCATTTGATTTGATCGTCTAAAAAGACAGATTTCTCATTATAAGTCAGCCACATTTTGGAAGGAACTTTACGAGATGGCACAGTGGGAAGGGCTATTCATTGTGAGTGCGTTCGCTTCGTTTCATTGTTATCGATGCCCAGTTTGGAACTTGGCTGGGTTTGTTTCGGCTGCACTTACTGTGGTGGTGACAGCTCGTTCTGGTGTGGCGGTGGGATGAATGCTGAAGAAGCGTGTAGGCGATGCTTCCCTTGAACTATGTTCCAGAACGAGCTCTCTTGAATCGAGTGTTTCGTGTGGATCAGCATTTTGGTGAAAATGGAGTATTTCAGTCGTTTTCGCATACGTTCTTCGTTAAAAGAGTAATGCCGCTGCACTCAATTACCTGACAAAGAACCATGCATTAACTTGCCCACTCGCCAGAAGATGTGCTCACGTTTAGCGGCCATATTCTTGCAGAAGTATAGGACGACCGTTGATGAGTCGGGCTAGTTTTGTGGCTTTTTATGGTGGGCTTCTAGTGGAATTTTCTATGTTTTACTTTAGCGCACGTATTTGCAGTGATTGTTTCGGTGAATTAACACTCCATTCGAACATATGTTCGCATGATTGTTATTATGCGGTCATCGTTCATTTCCCCACAGGGTCAGCGCCACCATGAGGACGAATTGGAGGTCTTTCATTACAGTTCATGGATGAATATTCTGTTGCAAATCTGATGGCCAAGTTCGCATGATAGCGCGAATTAGAATCTGAAGATTTTATTTCGGCTGAAGTGCAACTCATTGCGGAATTAGGAACATTTCGAAACAGGAATTCCTAATTTCTAGGAACAGATACGAAAACGCTGATTGTAAAATACGCGATTGTTTGGGTTCCAGTGATCAATTTGGTGAGTGTACTTCTGTCATGAATGTTCCAGGTTTTCTGTGCCGACGTCGAGGATCCATCACGACCGGCAATGACGGTTCGTTTTAGGTTTTTTGTTGGATTAGTCATATTTTTCAGTTATTTCCAAGGCTATTGGGGCGCTTAAAATTCGACACGGTTTTAATTTTGTTGAAGACTTTTTACTTTTCGTCACTGACAGTGAGCTTCGACCAAATGTATGACCGGTTCATACGAAGCACCNAAGCTTTTTACTTTTCGTCACTAACAATGAGCTTCGACCAAATTTATGATCGGTTCACACGAAGCACCTCGTCGATAGGATTCCAACAGGCCTCGCGCACACTGAAATCAGCCATAATTCAAACTGGAGGTCCCCCAACTGCCCTAGATCATTTCGCTACCTGAAAGCGGTTGATGAAAGAAGGACGCGGTCGCACGGACCGGATGTCAATGACATCAGAGGTTATAGCATCGGCCAGCATTGTTTATTTAGCTTGATTGCAGCGCGAAGTGATTGCAATGCATGTGGGTCAGGCGGGTGTGCAGATCGGGAGCGCCTGTTGGGAGGTATTCTGTCCGGAGCATGGCATCCAGCCTGACGGCTACATACCACGCGATAATAGGAAGAAGGCTGGCGATTCGTTATCGACGTTTTTTTTCTAGCACGGGTGGCGGACGCCACGTTTCCGGTGCCGTCATGGTCGATCTAGAGCCTACTGTCGTCTGTAAGTATTTCGGCGACACTAAATTTTTGGAACACATTCAATACGGCTAGGTGATTTGTACGTGGAATTCCTGTTGCAGCTGCACATTTGTGTTGCTGGGACCTCCTTCACGCTCTCAAAACGTTTCCATCTTCTTTCCGGCCTTTTGAAGAGACTTTTGGGTCGCGTATTTCTAGGAATTAAAGAATTTCTGGGATTATGTGTCGAAGTAGTTTTTCAAGCAAAAATTACAACATAATCATTGGATTCTAATGTGGTTTAAGTAAGACATGGTCTTATCGTTGCCTCCAATGACTTGCATGATTCTTGCGAAAATTTCTATGGCGACTACCGAATTCTGTAGAAGTGCTGGACTTTTCGTGTACGATGATGGCCAACCGCTTCTGATGCAGAGCTGCTGGCCCGCTTTCATAGCAGTCTTCTGGACTGATATTCAATTTATCGTCATTTATAGACGAAATTCGACATGAGCCGTACAAGCAACTTTTCCACCCGGAGCAGATGGTGACGGGGAGTGAGGAAGCTGCGAACAATTACGCTCGTGGCCACTATTCGATCGGCAAAGACTTCATCGACCCCGTGCTTGACAAAGTTCGGTATCTCTCCGAAAATTGCAGCAACTTGCAAGGTGGGGCTTCATTCCTCAGCTACTGCATCATGTTTCATCCACTGCCATCAGCGCCTGGCGGGCTTCGGTTTGATTTTGATGATGTTCAGAAACTGTACTCTTCTGTGTTAAGCTTTTTACAAAATTGGTCATTGAGTTAGTCTTTCTCTTCATTTTTGACTACATGTTGTCGCATTATATTGGAGCTTATTCAGGCTTCCTGATCTTCCAGTCGTTCGGCGGCGGTGTCGGCTCTGGCTTCACCTCGTTGTTGATGGAGCGACTTTCGATCGACTACGGCAAGAAGAGCAATTTGCAATTCTCCATTTATCCAGCCCCACAGGTGTCGACGGCGGTCGTCGAACCGTACAATTCGGTTATTTCAGCGCACACCACGCTCGACCATTCGGATTGCACCTTCATGATGGATAATGAAGCATCCAGGAGATCTGCGAAAAGAATCTGGATGTGGAGCGACCATCTTACATCAATTTGAATCGTCTGATTTCGCAGGTAGCCTTTTCTCGGACGTATTTGCAAGAGTGCATCGGAAAAGTACTGAAAACTTATTGGGTTTTGCCTTATTCATTTTCTCTTCGATAACTAGGTCAGTTTCTATTTCGCAATAATATATTTACGATCGCACTATGGGGAGAACAAAGCGAAAGCTTTTCGTCTCTATTGCTCGTACTCATTACCTTGTTTCTTCTTTGCAGGTATTGTCATCTGTTACGGCTTCGCTGCGCTTCGATTGAGCACTGAAAGTCGACCTTATGGAATTTCAAACCAACTTGGTGCCGTACCCAAGGATTCATTTTCCGCTGGCCACGTACGCGCCCATCATTTCAGCCGAGAAAGCATACCGCGAGTCACTTTCGGTCAGTGACATCACGCGCTCATGTTTCGAGAATACCAGTCAAATGGTTAAGCTATGTTTTCTTATCGCTGTTGTAGGAGAATTCTATCTTGCTGAATGTATTCGCAACTCTCTGAATAAACAATAAGTTACCATCATTCCATTTCTTTAGGTGCTATGCTATAAGCAGTTGAGTGGATGCATGTTTGCGGTTTAATCCAACATGATAACAAGCAGAAAAGAGCAGTGCAAGGAATTAGGTCACTAGCAATCAACGAAGATAGCAAATGGAATGTGCGCTGTGGCTTACTTGAAGGCGCTTTCAGTGCGATCCTGTCGATGGTAAATACATGGCAGTGTGTTTACTGTACAGAGGTGATGTGGTGCCGAAGGACATCAACTCTGCGATCGCTGCGACCAAGAACAAGCGATCGGTGCAGTTCGTCGACTGGTGCCTCATCGGATTCAAGGTTGGACTACTTTAGTGATCTTGTTTGACGACACGCTATCTGCCACTTTTGAAAGTAAATCTCCTTGAGTTCATATGGATTGATGAAGGATGGTTAGTTTGAAAATACTGGATTTAGGCCTGCAGTTTCGGCGTTTCGACAAGAGGCGAAGTTCTTTTCACAGTGAAGAACACCGAAAATGCGAACTAGATGGCAAAATAAATGGCGTGGGTCTTCGTGACGATGAATCAATCTGTAAAAGATGTGATCCTTCCTCTTGTTTCAATGCAGCAGCCTTTGAGCTTGGCTGTTTTACCTCCAGATTTCAGGTGAGTATCAACTATCAGCCGCCAACTGTAGTGCCTGGAGGAGATTTGGCGAAAGTACCGAGGGCGGCCTGTATGCTGGCCAACACTACGGCGATCGCCGAGGCTTGGGTGAGGCTGGACTACAAGTTCGACCTGATGTGCGCGAAGAGGGCGTTCGTCCACTGGTATGTTGGCGAGGGCATGGAAGAAGGAGAGTTCTCAGAAGCGATAGAGATCTCGCTGCTTTCGAGAAGGATTACAAGAAAGTTAGCTTTTGCTTCGAGACCATTTATGAATAGTTTTCTGGCATGGTTGGTGACTGAGTATGGTTGCCGTAACGGCAAGCAGTCCATTTTAAGTATCAGGTCATCTCGGATGAATGGTGTGAGTGGTGGACCTGTGTCACTTAATGGCTGTGTTGGAATGGAATTGAACTGTCGATTTCCTTCACCTCTATCGCAACAACTTTATAACATTGCAATTCACAATGAAAGTAGTGAAATAAGCTGTAAACTGTTATTTCCGGCTGTTACCTATGCATTTCAAAGTTCATGCCTGTATGGAGCATGGCAAAATGTGGGTGGCCGAACCGCTGTGCTGAACTCTATGTGGCGGGACGTCCTCTACTGGAAGTTGGTAAAAGGATACGACAGCATATACACATAAGGGCGGTCGAATATCATGGGCAGTTTGCTAGGCGGTCGGAAGCGATAAACGGCAGAATTATATTGGCTGCAGGCTGGCTTCGAAGCGGCAGAAGAGGACGAAGGCGAAGAGTTCTGATTGGATCCATGGGTGGCACCTCAGTTCGCGTCTTGACTGTGTCTAGCGATTTGCGCTCCACTACAGTCCACTCTCCTGTGGAATCTCCGTTCTGATTTGGCCTAACCGGTCAATTAATCCGGTCTATTCCTGTTTTTCGAAATCGTTAGTAACTGTAATGCTGGCCGCATGATATATAGAGCAGAAATGTGCACCGTTCATTTTTGTGCCATTTTACCGTTCGTTTTGAACTATCTCAGTTTTTTGCTAATTTATTGGAACACATTTTATATCAATTCTTTCCGTCCGTTATGCCTTTGAATGACGTTTGATAAATGTTTGTTTGTTAAGCTTCTCGCTGTAGTGCAGGCGTCCATGGAGGCATATTTTGACGAAGAAACAGATTCTAGGCATTGTTGCCTCGAAAGGCAGAAGGAGTGGGTGGAAAACGAAGGGAAACGCGCACTGATAGAAGAAGACATAGTGTTCGTATGTTAATGGGAAAAGAACGTTATGGTATTTATTGAACACGTTGGGAAAGATATACATGGCAATGGGCAGAGGTTACGAGTTCTGGTGCCATTCGGCGATGGAAGTTCCTAAATTGACACCCTCTATCCATTTCACACGACTATCAGACCTACTAATATGGGCGAAGGTCATTTGAAGCAGTGAGTGAAATGCTGCAACCAATGTTTCCTTGCCTAAAAACATTGTCGCCTAGCTGCAACGCCAATGAGAAAGATTGTGGAGAGGTGGTGGCTCGCGATAAGGTTGTTTTCGCTTTAAAATCTACCTGTCGTTTACTCCATCCATTCCTTTAACCCCAACATGAGCTGGTCCTCGTACAAAAGAATTCAGGAGCTAGGAGTTTGCTCAAAATTTTGCATAGTGTTGAATTGTTAAAGACCGCTACAGGCGAAATCATAGCTGATGAACGAGACAGAGGTGAAAGTTTTGCGACTTTTTGGCAAAATCCTTGAGGCAGACGATAGAACCAACGGCCATCTTCTTTGCCGACTAAGGAATGCGGGCTGCACATGATGGGGGTTCATAGTGACACTGTGACACCAGTAGTTAATTGCCTGACGAAGCAGCCTCTTCACCACTAATTGTAACCTCATCGCTTAATTGAGAGAGCAACAAAAAATAAAACATTTTGTGCAACTATATCTTCACAATGATTTCGGATTTTTTAAATCAAATTTCTATCTATCGTTGCGCGCCAACTCGACGGTGTTTCACATTCACACGTGTTTCACATTCACACTACTTTCATTATCATTGCCAGCGCCATCACGCTGTCCTCCTTATTCCCATCGATATTAGAGGTTTTCGGAGCAATCACAGGCAGCTTTGTATGATGGCCCAACATCATCGAGGTGTAAAGTCATTTTTTTAATGATACACCTCTACCACTGGACCGCATGATTCGTCAGTTCGAATAAAGCAGTCGAATACTTGCGATCGACTGAATGTCAACGAGATATGCTCCACAACATAATGGCGCGTTTAAAAAGCTCCTGACTTTATTTCATCAGAAGCAAATTGATTCCATAGAAAGAGGTATCCTAGGACATTTTTTGCACTGAATAGCTACATCGGAAGATTTCTCCATGGAACGTTTATGCCGCGTACGATTGCGGTACCAGGTAAGTTTTTTCTCAAACGCCGACAGATTCCCACCTATAACATCAACTAAGTGTCAGAATTTGTGGCCGAGGTGGCGAGGAAAACGGGAATAACCATCTATCAACATGGTCTAACGAAAACTGGGTTGTGAAGCGTGCTGAAAGGTGCCATGATGTTGAGGGTCGCGCCGAAAGGTGCCTTCGTAAACGGTTATGTTAACATTCTTGATGCAAGAAAATAGCGCCTAATACTCTTCACGCTTACGCGGACACTGCTGCAGTTCCGATCGTCGCGCAGAAAAAAAAACTTCACCTGCATAGTCATGGAATATTTAAATTTGCATGACTCATTAAAGAGATCATCAGCAAGAAGCTTAACCGACTGGGATGAAAGTTTAGATCAGGCAGGCAGACATGCATTCAGACACGATTTCACAGTTTCCGTTCATGTGAATACCGATATTCGCGATGTGAAATCTGCATATATTACCCATACCAAAACAATGAATATAAAAGCTAAATAATAACAATTGATCAAGCATGAAAACAAAAGAAAATGAATATAAAGGATTAGAAGTGAGTAAGATGAATCGGGCAAATTCTTCATTATCATTCCAACTCAATAATTCATAATGAGTGGATGACAAATAAGAGGATGAACTGTAAATTTGAAGGGAATCGTAATAAAAGTGAGAATATGTTGGCACAGTTCCTCGTGAATTTTGTTGCTCGATTACTGCTATGGTAGAATTAGAACATTTCAAAGCATCGAGTCACAACCACCATGGAAGACAACCCGTTCTACACTTCGGCTATTTGAAGAAGTAATTTCCCTTGTCGTGTAAGTTTTGCAGCATAACAATATCAATTTTGAGACAGATCTATATGTTTCTGGAACTTTAAAGAAATCTGAAGACGCCACATCTAATAATCTGTTTTCTTCCAAACTTTGCACCCAGTAGAGCTTAATCTGCCTTTTTCGGAAGGAGCAGGATTAAGATTGCTCAACCCGTCCATCAACGAGGAGCACGCATTCCTGTACGCTTCATCTGAACAATCCAACTAGACATTTTTTTCAGCCCATTTTGTAAACCAAAATTTGCTGGGAACTCCTTTCAGTAGAACTGCACATTTACAGTCGTCATCACAAGCACGCGAGAGAGGGGTCACACAGTTACACGTCTCCTATGGACGAATTGATAAGCAGCGTTTCTGGCAATATTTTCTCGATGCACCGAAGCAACTATGCGTTATTTCACATTCGCAGAGACCGTCTGAGCATAATGCATTTCCAGGTGACTAGAAATGAAACAACAACATCAAAAGAGATTTGATGCAACACAATTCTCACCAACTCTTTTAAGAATTTCTTGGGTGGTTACAGCCTTATTAATACCGCAAAGCTGCTTTCACCGCAGTCCTTTCTAAAGATGTGATAGCTATCAATTGACGAAGCAATCACTCAAAACTGCAAGCAGCAGTCAAAATTTTCGTTTGTTTTAAAGAGCGAGTATATGGATAGTATTAGTTCCGTCCTCGAGAGAATGTCATCTTCGAACATACACATTAGGTTCAAGTCACGGTGTATTGAATGTTCAAAATCGTTCTTCTAAATTATATTCATGAAGTACGTGAAAGTCCATCGATGTTTTTCCTTCAGCAGAAGTGATAAAAACTCTCAATAAGGAGGAACAGCTCATTCGCTGACCCTACGAAATGAGCAAAGCAGTGGCGAATGACATTTCGACTAGCATCGCTCGCGTGAAACGGCTTTTTCGTTCGTGTATCTATAATGGACACGTCACTCTAACCTGATGGAACCATATCGTGTGAGCTGTCACGTAGCGGTTGGCAGCATGCGGTGGGTGCAGTCATCTATTGGTCGATTGAGCGGTTTTAGCTATCATATATGCTGCATGTTGAAATAACCGGAATCGTGGTTTTCGTGGTATTTTACCACAAAGATTTATTTTGTCGTTGTGTTTGCAATTCGATTTTCTTCCAATCTTCTAGTTTATTTTATAGTCGTTTGATAAAAAGGCCCTGTGCAGTATATACAAATCGCTAAATTTAAGAAACTCAGTGATTTCGTAAAATCCAGAAATCATGTTCACGGTTGGACGCTGGAATTGTGAACGGACCCCGTTCATTTTAAGGACAGCGATCTGTATGTTTGTTTTTCGGACGGACTAGGTGAATGAATCGAAGAGGGGCATTGCTTTGCCACTCCAAAGTCATAGGTTTCTGAAAGTGCTAGAGCATATCCAATCAGAGCTGATTAGGAACCTCCCAACGGCATCGAAAGGGGTACATTCAAGAAACGATGTGTTGAGAGACGTGATTGATACTTTACACTGCCTGCAGACCATTTATGACGTGCAATGAACAAACCGTTGCTGCTGATAGCAAAATAGATTAGAACATTGCAGTCTAAGCCAAAGAAGCCTTCGAAAATATCGCTTAAGACATCCAAAAAAGAGAATTAGAAGCGGTCGATGTTTAAATAACAGTTTTGAGGATCGTTTCAACTTTCTTCTTTTCTGTAACCATTTCAGTGGATAAAGAGAGAGAGCAAGAACCCTTTAACTCGCACGAGAGGANATGAAGAGAGAGAGCGAGAACCCTTTAACTCGCACGAGAGGAATCGGTGAGGTTCGCTAGAGCGCAAGTGAAGATGATAGAGTTAAATTGCAGAAATCAGTGATATGGTTAAGTATGGTGATATGATGCTGCTTAAAGTGCTAGCATTCGAACACAAGTTCGAGCTTTGTCCTTAAATATCCTTGTTTAAACGTTTAAGTTGCATTAAGGATTACTTGTGTGCTGAGATGAAAAAGGTGTACGAAAAAAATGATACCACAGTATCATATTCGAGACTTGTTGTAATCTCATCCTTAAGTAATAAGAGAGGGAGATATTTTATGAGGTGATGTTTCGTAAAGAAAAGCTCACGATATTGCCCTCAGTTTGTTCAGCGTTTTCACTTGTGAGCATCGTGTAAAGCATAGGTTTGTTACTTTTTACGTTGTCGTATTGCAGACGAGTATTCCTCAGCATGCACTCCCAATTCACGATTCATTGTGGAGTTTACATATCCATGTGGCAAATTCAAGTACCATGGTGGTAAAGTTTTTTCTCTCATTTCCTGGTCAGTGAGAGAATATGGGGCACTTCTGCCTTGGTGAAAAAACTTATTGATCGTATCGGATGTGAACGGCATCGAATTTACTGAATGGAGTGAAATATATCGGACAGACGCTAGATCGCAATTCAGTATTGCATCTGAAACCAACTTCATAGCCATCGCCGTTGCACTTTTATGACCCCCAAAGGTTTGTGGCGTATTGGGAGCAGGCGATTATATTCTTGCAGAAGGCGATTGCTCAACTGGCCATCCGCTATTTCAAACTCGTCAAATTCACTGAGCAGCACTTTAAACGTTTCTGCACATATGTCTCGCAAAAAATGATTAATGGTCTCATTGTTTAGTCATTGACACATGCAGAAAATTACATTCCTTCCCTTATTGCTCCTCCCTATATGCGCCTTTTGCATCTACTGAGTACGAGAGTAGCCAAAAGCCGCAATTATCTACTTATTGATGAAATATGAGCGAACGTGCAGTTCATTCGAAAAGTTTCATCTCATAAAAATGACTGCCTCAAGCACTCTATCTCGTTTCATCGCGACGTCTTTCAATCGTTACTGAATATTGTATCTGTCGAATTCACATTTGCATTGAATCAATATCGTATGTTTGTTTGACTTGTCACTTCGAGGTAATGCAAATCGCTGCTGCTATTACTCGCTTTGTTTGTTCTCATAACATAGTGACAACTACGCTTCATGGTCTCCCCTTTCTTGTAGAACGCCTTTCTGAGTTTTCTTTTACAGAGCAAAAATGTTCTTTCTGGATGAAGACGAACCAACAGTTCGTATCGATCAGTATTCCAGACTAGATAGCCCGAATGGACAAAGCCTCGCCAAGGATCCGACTGAGGGTAGCTTCCGCACTTCTAACTTTTGAATCCATTTTAATTCGCATGGGAAACATTATATTCTTGCCGTATTCGTAAGCTGAACGCTGAATACTACTGCTTGGTGCTCTCTTGGTTATCGATGTGCACGCCTGCATATTACCTTTCATTTTTGTCACTTGTCATCGTGCATACAACTGAAGAATAAAAAACGAAAATATGCGTGAAGTCGTTTTGAGCAAGCATTCGATTATTGACTGACCAGATCAAGTGGAGCTGTCAAGAATTATCAGGGTTGTGGAAAACGCTGTAAAATATTACTTATCAGTTCGATCATTTTTAAGTTGTTTGCGAATACAGTTATTACTTCTTTAATTTCCATCATAAAACAGTCAAAATTACCACATGCTAACGTGAATAGTGAGGCCATTGCTGCTTAGAGCTCGTAACTACTTACGAAGAGAGCTGTGCCTTTTCGTTGGCCTTGTTGGATAACTTTTTACTTCAAGGGAAGGGACGGGAAGGTAGTACAGGCAATTTAGGAGGTCGTTCTCCTTTCCCTTCAGTCTGAATCGATATCAATTTTTTAGGCCATCGTGGACGGAAGGGACCGTATAATAAATAGAAAGGTGATGCTTTAGAGGAAGATGGGGAAAGTAACCGATGGAGAGATGTCCCACATGAGCTGACACGGAATGACTTTTTGCATTTGAAGTTACTGTATTCGTTTCTGCAATAAGTTCAAAGGCAAGATATTCTAAAAATGGCGACGTAATGAAGTTAACATCCTCACGGATCTGCATATAAGCTACACGAAAATCGCTTCAGATTTCATCACGCTCTATGAAGGTCGTTCCCAGTCGGCGATTGCTGCTTAGTGCGGTGTCATATCACGCACTTACACGCTACCCGTTGATATACCGTCTGCGCACTGCCTTTCAGCAGACGAATTTAACAGCGTTTCCGCCGAAGATAATGTCTTGAGTGACGAGAAAACAGAAGATGAAGTAAGAAATTTTGTTTTGACATATCTTTCTTATGATTTCCTTCCATTTTGCATTTACGAAAGACTTGTTTGTGCAAAACTCTTTTGTAGCTGCGAATAGTTTGGCTGCATTTATGAATGCTCAGATGAATGCGGATCTCTTCTGCTTCCCTGAGAAGACTAGAAAAATCCCTACCATTAAATTTTATAGTTGCAGATCGAAATGCATCGGACTTTGTTGTTTCTCGGTCTATCGTCTGCTTTCCGAGTGCTCCAGTTTGGAGAATTTGGTGGCTTTATTCCGTCATGGCTGATGCTCTTTCGAAGCAGTTACTGGTGAAACTGCCGGCACAGCCAAAAGTTGCTCCCCTTTTCGGTCATAATTGTGTATTGGGGACGCATTCAGTGCTATTTAGGTCTTCTCGATGTGGGAGTGGCATAGGCGCCTGTGAAGTGAGGTCTTACTATGTTGTTAAAAATGCATCCTCCGAATGCATGATGTGGCTAGGTGATAAGTTTTTCAATTTTCGCAGTTTTTGAAGGGTGCTTTTGCTCACTCATTTAGTTGTTTTATTCATTTATTTTAACGTCCCAAATCGAGAAAGCATAAAAAGCTTCTGAGCCTGAAAAGCAACAAGGAACAAAATATTTGCAAAGCTACAGTTAAGGCGCGTTGACATCTAAAACGTAATGGCACAGATAGCGCTTACATCGAAACGGATCAGCTGCAGCTTAAAAGCTGAGGAAGTGGATACTTTAGCAGTATCGTTGAGGAGGAGGTTTCAAGTTCGTATAACGCGAAATGTCCATGACATTATGCATTTCTGGCTATGAGCACTCACTGAGTTTTGAAGAACAAAACACATCGTTTTCATTATGCGTATGAACAGCCACTAAGAAAAGGTAGAAGCATTCGCTCTGTTTGCAGCGATGATCAATCCGAACCCAATTATGGGAACGCAGAAGCGCTTTCTGTGAAGTTTGCAGGTTGTCATTAATAACGAGACAACATCACTACGACAAAAATTGCGCAGGAATGTGAGGAAAGGATTGAAAGCGAACGCGCTGCAAATTTTCGCGTTTTAGAGTTCTAAATGACCAAGAAATAGAAAAACAAAAAGCAGTCAGATAGCACTTCTGCGACATCACCATTGGCGGTTATAGGATTTGTGGTAGGCTCAAGTTATTTCCTGGAGGGTTTAACGCTTGCCATCGATCTCCCTTACCTTTCCGTCTTAGACCGTTGTGTGTGCTGTGTGCTGTGGAAGTTGTAATAGTTTCTATATTGTTACTGATTTAGATTATTCCAGAAACAGTTTACCCTTTGTTTTAAAATCCGAAAGGACAAGGAAAACATTTTTCAGCTGCTATTGTAACGCATGCACGAAATTTTTCGCAAACGGCGAATCGATGTTTTGTCGATTCGACCACCTGACTATCCAGAGCGACTGGTCGGTGAGCGACCTTGGCAGAGACGATATCAAAATCAGGCGCTATTCCCTACAGAGCGCTTTCTATCTGAATACGGCATTGCGGTGACAACGGTCACTAATAAGCTGTCTTAATTCTGATTCACGTTGCACCAGGTTGTCCACTGCGCTTGGCGATGCGGTGTTCCAGTAGTAATCCCTCGTGAAGAGGTAAAGTCATGGCCATTAGTAAAATTTTGGATGGGCAGGAATTCGAATCCTAATCTCCAATTTCCAACATTTCACATATTAAAATACCGCATAGGGAAATGTTTAGCAATCTATCGCATAAGGATGTTGCACTTTTTACCTGCAAAATGGAAAGTGAGAGGATTCGTTCGTGTTGCACCGGCAGCCTGATTTGTCTCGGTCTTTCAGAACATCGTAGCTTGGAAAGGAAGTCGCATTCGCTGATGAGAAATCCTATTTCTATCCTGTTTTCTTATTTAGTTACAGTCATTTTCTTTTCGTTGATACTGCGGGCAAGTTTATAGCAATTCAAGGTTCGTTTTACTGATGAAGATGCTGAATGACATTTTGTACTTGGACTTCACCTCTTTAGGATCATCTTTTATTTACCGGTTTCTCACAAAGAAGATTGCAGGTCAGTGTTCGTTGAACAGTGCCGTTTTTCTCAGTCTGGAGGAAGGTAGTATAATCACAGGGCTTACAAAGAAAGTAGGGTGCTGCTGACATTTCTTTTGGTCGTTCCACAACTAAACTTATGAAGTAGTTGCTCATTTCGCTAAGTAACTATGTTATCGGATTTTTCCTTTTTTCGGCTTGGTTCTGATTTCACATAAAATCGGCCTGAGATTCAAGACCTTTTTGAATGCTTACTGAGGATGCTTGTACTCTATAAGGAACTTAAAATGCTTTGCGGAGTTTCATTTTAGCAGATAATTAAACGGTCTTAACCGGAATTTACTTTGTACCTAGCGCAAGAGTGACTGTGCTCCGCGCACATCTAAAACATCGTAAACCTTCTATTCCCTTCACTTTCTTATCTCTACATACGTGCTAGTGAAAAGTGGTGTGCATAGTGCGCATTTGGTTCACTTACGCTTATTCCCGTAACGAGTTCGAATATATGTTCCGTACTCATATTAGAACCGTGAAAATTCATATACACAAGTGGCATCTTTAAAACACCGAAGAATTTCCAGTTGCTCCTCATTCACTACTTTGAAACATAATTCTCCACAAAATTTCCCGCTGTGGGCTTAAACATCATGAATAGTAATAAAAAAGCTGTGAGAAACTTCTTCAGCGTTTTGTACATGAAATCCTCTAGTGAATTTCCTCGTTCCCATTCCCACGCGATGAAAAATGCTTGGCCATTATGGCTTCAAGCCACCTCTTTGACAGGCTTTACGTTCCACTGACTCATCTCGATGCGTTTACTACCCCTATCGGTTTCCTTTGATAAATGTCGAACAATGCAGCTTAGTCCATACACCACCATTCTTTTGAACATCGACATCAAAGATCTTTGTGGATCAAACTTTCAATGTCTTGGGGCGTAAAACCCTCGATAAAAGACCTCGCCCAACAGAAAGGCAAGGGAGGGGTACGCCAATATCTGCCTTCATGAGCTGATCACACAGTGCAAAAATTGCACCTGCAGTGAACAGTGAACTCACAGTTTTCAAAAGCCTGTTTCTTTTCTCGTGTGCTCCCGTAACGCTAACAACCAACCTCTCTGTTCCGCAAGTTCCGATTGTTTCATATGCTTGTCTTGTATTTTCTACCCTTCTCACTATTTGAATATGCAAATTTGCGTATATTTAAACTGACATGAAAGTGCACAAATTTTTTGTATTGTTGAAACTCATCTCTTAGGAGAGCTGTCTAAATGCCGATAACCATGAGTTGTGAACCCAATTCTGGCTGCTATCGCCTGAGAACTGTTTTCTTGTTTCTGTTTCTGACGTATGGTTTCTTTTATCTCACTGAATTACGGTACGATTTTGATGGCCACGTGCTAGCAGCAAAAGTGTTAGTATGTGTTTGTAACTCTTGTTTCCTTATGCTTCATAGCTCTGTCAAAGATTCATACTGTTCATGCTGTCTTCCCTTGTACTTTCAAATGATTTGATAAGAACTTTTCCTACAAGTGGATTTGTTTGCGCGTCTGCAGACATTCATTGACCACTCACGAGCACATTAGTGATTCATCGAACACATTAGTGATTTTCATTCCTTTCCCCTCCTCCCGCTAGATGTCGATATTTTCTACATGTTGAACTGAGAACTTTAGTAAGGGGATTTTAAACATACTACTTACATTTTTTAGTCCCTATTTACTTGCTATCTGCTTCATATCAACACACCGAAATGGGTGATCAAAATCCAAACATAACCTTATGCATCAAAATCCTAAAACATAAAAAAAAAATAGGTGATCAAAATCCTAAAACATAACCTTAGAGTATGCAAAGGAGAACAACGGCAGAAAGAAAATCATGTTGAACAGGTGAGCAGAAATCATAGAGCACGAGGTTTAGTACGCAAGATCAGCAATAGTGCGAAGATCTAATCTGCTCACCTATCCCTGAAAATACAAAAAGCTGTGTGCATTAATAATGCCGCCTGGAAGCTAACAGCAGTTTGACAGAACAGATGAGAGGAAACATAAACAGAACAATGTTTGTGATATAAGAGTTTTTGGCGAGCTGAAAGTGATCACCACTGCGAAGATCGAAGTTTTTTTTGGAATGCATTCTTCGCATGGGAACACAATCACACTACAAAGAATCAGCTCAAAACTTGGGCTCTGGATATTGAAGCGACTTCAGGTTAAGTAGTCTAGATGTGGTAATGTAATTTGGCTGTTATGGATCACGGTTTCCTTCGTGAGGAGTGCGGTTGAAAGGCTCCTCCACATCTTCCAATAATGCAGTCAGTATTCGAAAATGGTCATGCGGCAAGTAATGAGCTGTGTTAAGTATACCTATGATTCAAAGCGTCGAGAATGCAGCTCGCAGGTTTTGACATGTCTGCAACGACAGTGGAACGCTGCAGGTTTCAATCCGCGCAGGAATCGGTCACGACATTGAGTTTACAGACAGCATATGTAGCAGAAGTCTTTAGCGGCTAATGCTATTTTGCATTATACCAAGGGTGCTTGCTTGCCACTTTCTCGTGTTTGCATGCGTAGGCAGACAATACGTTAGCACATAAATGACACAGTAACCGTTACACCTACTTGTTTGCACTGCTTCTCCAAAATAGGTTATTGACACCTAATGCTTTTCCCTAAGGAAAAAGCCACCAGCTCCGCGCCCTTAGGGGAAGAAGCTGGCAGTCCAGTCCCTTCTGTGGGTCAGGTAATTTGAACATGCACGGCTGGTATGCTCAACGTGAAATATCTTTATTGAGAACTGTTAAAAGGTGAAATGTTTTCAATTTCACGGCCGCTTCTCTGCTTTTCGCTCCGTCTCGCGCTTTGCTGCTTCCGTAAACGCTTTGTTGTCCTTAAAGAGTGAGAGGACACATACTGATGAAAAAAAGAATATTTATGAAACCTGCGCTAACCTTTACAATGCGGTGTCTCGGAAGTCTTATGAAGGATGTGCGCAATGCCTGCGCGAGCGCAGATCGTTTGCGCCCGCATCAACGCAGCGGCCGCTCTTTTGGCCCCGTTACATCCTTCGCGCACATCTGGTCATGCGATACTTAACTCTCCTTCCCCCGATCTGTGCACAACGTGAACAGAGGCCAAAGAGGTGAAGTGAAAAAGAGTTTCATATTCAACGAAACCGCATCCATACGAATTTTCAAGTTTGAATATGGCCACTTTTGAATATCGGGGCCGTGAAAGGAACACATCCTGCGAGATTCCGTGACACATATTCCCTTCATTTAATGCGCAAATGACAGTAGAGAGTATTTTTATGGCATCGTTGCAGCAATGGAACCTCTAAGTGCTACACGGACGAACTGCAGGCACTGGCCAGGTAACTGTACAAACATGCTAGCTTCCAAGAACATAGAAGCGGCTTACTTAAAGGAACTGATCGGCAATGTCGAGACGAATTGGCCGTTCGGGTTCGGGATCATCAAGCAAGAAAATCAGCGACTGAATTGCTGTAATACTATACTGAAAATTTTTAAATATGATCCAGCCAATTATCAGGTGTTTTGTTTCTCCAACATTAATAACCCTCATACGTGGACAAAGGAACGATCCGATCAGCTCGGGGAGGATGCTATTCGATAAAAGTGTGATGGCATCAGCGCTATCACAGCGTGGCAACCTCTTTTTGCCTTTGCAACCCGGTTGCTTTCCGCGGCTTCTATTATTGGTTCCCTCTTCATCAAAGGATAAGCCTGTCGGCCACCTGATGTTACCTCATCTCATGGCGTTTTCTGCCAGCCCATAGCGCCCGTTCCACAGCTGTTGTTGACCACTTTTTCTTTCATTGTAGGGTGGACCGGTTGAGGCAGACGTCTGAGCTAAAGAATCTAGGAGGGTTTTTCTGCCGCGCCACGCCTGTTGATGACATAAGGCCGTTCAAAAATCCTTAATCCGGGTGGAAGGGGATTGGCATGAATTCGCTTCGCATTTCTGATCGGGTATGACCAAAGAGCCGACCTTCTATTCACGATTTATGGACACCATTGGTCACATATGTCGTATGAGGCGATAAATCACTGCTCTTTACGAAAATATTCAACTGCACGGATTACATTGTAGAGTTCGAGAGAGAGCTGATTGTATCAACATTCCTGATGTGATTACTACCTGCTAAATCACTATGTTGCCTGCTCATTTTGCATACTGAAAGGAGTGAGGTCTAGACGCATTTCAGCAGATATCACATTGCGATGTCGGTGCGCAGCAAGAGAAGGGGTCTGAATTTATCGCTTACGAACTGACGCACGCTAGAACGATATACGCCACGTGGTCTCTGAAAAATTTTGGAGAAATCTATTCAAGCAACTTGTACAAAGAACAACAGTTTAAAGCTACATCTGGAATATCAAAAAACCAGACAACTATGACAGACATAGGGCTGCCTGTGCGGCCATCGAGACTTTAATAGTGATCTGTGCGTGCTCGTTGAGGCAAACATTTATATTTTTGTTGTATATGGTAACGATTGCTGCAGCTGTTTAATATATTAAATATGTCATATGTAGGGCTGTGTCTTTTCGATGACGATGGAAGGTTAAAAGGAGGGAAGAGGCTTCAAATAGCAAAACAGTTACCTTTCGCGAGGAAATTTATTGCTTAGGAACAAAAAGTCCTTTGCAGCAGCAAAACTACAGTAGCCGGGAAAGAAAAAATCATAAGTTTATGGGGATGATTATTTGCAGCTTCTTCTGCGAGTTCGATTTGACTTTTCAGTTGAATAGAAAGATTTTGCGAAGGATGGTTCACTTCTTAGTCACGCACCCATTGTCGAGTAACCATGTCAGCCCCCTCACTTCATGTATTCGGAGTTGATGAAAGATAATAGATGCAAGCGACGACAGTGCAAATAACAGAAGAACAGGTGTAATGATCGCAAGCTGTCAGGGTGCAGGCAGTGAGAATACATTTGGACGAGCACACCGCTAGCCCAATGGGGCGATTGACAGCGTTCGCACATGGCATAACAGATCTCGAAACCTACCGCCCTGAAAATTAAGAGTTCCGATTTTCCCGCGTATTGGAGATTAGAGACGCAGTGGAACGAGCGAACCTTCTGCTTGTTGCTTACTTTCATCGTCTCCGCGATGGAGTGTTTGTGTTTCAGCAGCGGCACAAACAACGAAAAAAGCTATAGGGAAATATGTCCCCCAGAGATCTATAAGCAAGGAGTCTAGACCTTTGTTTTGTGGTAAAAACCTTCCGGAGAACACCATCAAAACGTTCAATTATTGAGAAATAACGGTCTTGGACCAAAGGAAATGATCTTTCAAGGTCCAGAACTCCATTTTCAAAGCCACCTCGTTTTAGGTACAAAGTTCTCGGAGCAACGGCTGCTCTTGAGCGGGATTCTGGAATGCTAAGCCCTACAGAAGAAACGGGTACATCCGATACTTGCCATTTTCGACTGTCATTGCTGGTTTCCAGTTGTCGTATTGCAACAACGGGAGACACATCATTCCTCTTTCATCTATATTCGGGTGATATATTGCAGTCATTAGACGGAAATGTGGCGGTTTAAATGGATAGTCGCTCGGAAACGTAATTCGCAGGCGGAACGCACCTTCATTGTAAGGTGGCCGAGGCTGAAGCCGATGTTTATGCTTGAATTTCAGCAGAAAATAAGCAAACGAAAGTAGTGCTGCTGCAATATTCAAGAGACACTGTCCTGGTAGTGGCACAGCAGAATTGCACGTGAGCATAGGGCGTGCCAAAATGACAGTCGTGTTGAACCCTTTTCCCCTAGAAAACGAGAATGCGTCATGATGATGTCCTCATATTTTCAAAAAAGTGTGGCATGACCGATCTGGAAAGGAATGTTTTTTTTTGACTTGACCGGTGTAAAATTCAATTTCTGCGGAGTGAAATGACAGCTCGAGCAACTTTTGTATGGCAGCTACCGAACGCTCCGCCAGCATCTCGTATGCGTCCTCTAGCCCGAGAATATGATCTTTGGCCGTCGTCGAGACGTAGGAAACGGCGCAGAGATCGCAGCTCTTTTTAACCCTCTCTCATTAAACTTTAGGAAGTTGTATTAGCATGGTTCGACACTGGAGATCAACGGTTGAGCCGTAAACGGCATGCGTGGTAACGGTAACCGACTAAACAAAAATAGCTCATTCACAAATAACTGGTAAAGTTTAGTATGCATGCATAGAAATAATCTGGATCATGGTATCATGTGGTGGAAGACCCAAAGTAATCCGTACAATGCGAATTGCTCCGGGCACTTTCATCTGCTGCAGTCATAGACTCAAGGTGCTACAGTCGTAAGACGACCACACTTGCTCATTTCTGTAGTTGGACTTGTACGACGTCCAGCGCTGAGGTACATTGAACGCTCAGACCCGTCTGCCCAGAGTCAACCGTCTCAGTGCCACGGTTCCACGCGGGAA
>JAAVTS010001512.1:17613-28001 GCA_022845575.1 Baylisascaris ailuri
TTTTGAGGAATTTTCAGCGAGGAAAGTAGGAGAGAAGTTGTCCACCTAAGATTCGCCCCTCACCATTTGGCCATGCTATAGTTTGGCAGAAATAGCGTTCACGCAGTTTATCTTCTTAAGAAGATAATACACTCTAACTCTGCCGTTTATTTTTTGTGAAACATGCCCTCTTCACGTGGTTCTAGATAATCACACTCTATACCATCTATTCCAGTGGTAGCTCAATAGCTTCTACTTCTTCCTTATGTTTGAAGGGTTCAGTTCAGTTTGGGGGCCTTTCTAGATTGCGTGGCAGCACAGCCCTCAAATACGATTTGAACCAAAGACATACAAACGGGCCGAAGCCCGACATATATAGGTCCCAGATATCCTCTGAGATGGCACAAGAGCAAGTAAGCCGATTAATGACATTATGTAAAGAAAAATAAACGAGAATCGACTATACGAATAAATGTGAGCATTGCAGTATTAGGTCACGACTAGATATCTTTTCAGTGCTGCGCCCAACATGTTCGTTATATTGCGTTGGGGTGTTAATTGCAAATGAGGCAGCTGCAACACATCATGAAAATAATCAATTTCCAATATTTATAAATTTTCATTCAATAAAATTTCAGCAGCACACTTATGGCCACCAACACATCATCACTCCGTTTATGCGATATTGCAGTTAATTTGAAGAGGAAATCGAATTTCGGTGGATTGCATTTCTTTAATCCAGTTCCTGTAATGAAATTACTCGAGGTTTGCACTATTCAATCATATTCTTATTTAGCGGTATAATAATTGTTTTGTGAGCTACCAACGATAACCAACCAGCCAATACAAATCTTTATGCAAATTCATTTATGCACTTATCGGAAGATCGAGCTTTTTGGTCACTCTATTTATTGCGCATTTTGTTCCCTAACGTTGGAAGATTAATGCATGCTTCCGATTCAAGCCGTTGTCATAAGTAGCACTGACACCGAACAAAATTCCTTCTGAAGCCTATTGTTTTTGGGGACGCTCCAGTGTGGGAGAGGGGGGATGGGAACTTAGCTCCGTTTGGAATTTTTGATCTTCTATGGCAGTGCTACTCAGCACTTCACTGGCGCTCACTAGGATTTTGTTGAATGAGTTGACTTTTATGGCTTTGTTTGGGGAATCGATGTCTTATAGAATAATCTTCAGTTGTTTTATTAGCCAGAGCTTGCATAAGTAAATCTCAGATTATTTGATTCCGTGACAACGAATGGATCTTACCCACAGTTTTTTTTGTATTTCATTTCTTTCATTTGTTATTGCGATGGCAATCTGCAACGATATTTTCAATGACTTTGCTGATGAGTTGTTTATTGTTGCTGTTATTATTATCGCTTTAGTTATTAAATGTGCATTCATTTAACAGGTAGTGCGATATCACGACACTTCAGATGAAACATTCAACAGTCTGTTAGCGTTCGGCAAAGCAGTTGGCAAAGTGACCGTCTCGTGTAAGGTTCGTTATTCAAATTTTTTTCCCAGCTAGCAAAATTCCCTTGTGTTTATTTTGAATTGCTTTAGCACTTCATTCGTCTTGTGGCTTATTGCTAATGAATTAATGAAATGAAGAGAGGGAACGTTACGGAAATGAGATTAAACTGTATTGCTAAAACAAAAGAAAATATGGGAGAATGTGGTCATAAATGAGGAAAAAGAATGTTATAGAAATAAAGTGTTAACGAGTGATCCATTGTGATCAAATGAGTTTTGTGATCGTAGTGATCGTGGTGGTCCTCTTCATTTGTGTAACAGGTTGTATGCTTATACTTGTTTGATGCTAATATGATATCTCCCCCGTGTGAATTATAACCTCCCCATGCCTTCGTGGCCATAGCCGAAGATATAACATATGCTGCGATCTTGCTTGCTAATCATTGTTGTGTTTTCGCTACTTAACGTCGTCTGACTCCGTTACTCGTAGTAAACGAGTTAGTACCGCCCCTCTGGAACGTCTTCAGATGCCAAACTCGGTCGCATAATTGAGTGAAATGATGTCTGAAACAGTTAAATTATGAGGCCAAAATTGCTCTAAATTTGATTCGATTGTTTAAACATCTCATTCCTATGGAGATTTTCCGTATTTGAATTCTTCAATAGTTCTTTGTTGTGTTCTCTGAGCTCTCCATGTTGTGAAAATCTATCGGCGGCCATTTTACCTGGAATGACGCTATCTACGATTTTATTCTGGTTAAATTTGTAAAATTCATTTTTTGTCAAATTTTCCATATTTTTGCCTCATTTTTGTGTATTTTCATTGAGACATGGCATATGATCCTACGAGTAAATAAGACAAATTCCGTTATTACGCGAGACTTAATAGGAGTGTAAAATCATCAGTGACAACCAAACTTGATTAGTTAGTATAGAAAAATGCGATGTTGCGATTTTTTTCTTCTTGATGAAGTGAATTTTAAACGTTTCGATTTTTCGATGGATTGTGAAAGCTTCAAAGAATTCAATATTTCTTTCGAAATATTTAAATGCGTCAAACGTTTCATTCCGATAGATTCCTCTTGTCATTGGATTACAATAAACTTATCAACAAATTTAACACTACCACTCTATGAAATTATTAGTGTAAATGACGATATAGTTGGAAATGATGTTTATTGAGTGAAGATATTTGCGTTTAATGCTGCTTAATTGTCACTATCGATGGCGGATTTAGCAGCATTCGCCACGAAATCACGTATTTCTTGCCGCATTCCATCAGGAAGTGATCGCATATAGGTTGCGATCTTTCGCATCTCGTCACCCAGTGTTTGATTCTCATCGGATGTGATTTCATCCAAATGACTGAACGCATCCTTTGCTTCTGTAGACAGCGAAGACTGAGATATCACTTCACTCAGAGATTTGATCATTTCCTTTAGCTTCTCATCCGCACTCTCGAAATCTTTCTGCAACCATTTCATGTCTTTTAGAAATTCATCGATAAATTGCAAATAAAAACTCTCTTATATCGCATCCGATAAAAACACTTAGGAGTTACAAATTTTCCGATGTCGGATTATCTATTCTTCTAAAAACTTGGAATGATTGCTGAGGATGGGAAAGGATTTTTAGAAAGTCTTATCCATCGTTAGCATATGATGTTGAATGATAATGCGAAGGTAAAGCTTTCCAAATAAAGTTGGCTTTTATTGGGGTGGGATGGCTCTCATAATTTCTTTTTCAAAGAATCGTTCGATTGTAACTTTTGAAGATGAGGAAGGCATCTGATAGCAAGATATTGAAAATGATGATCGTAGCAGTAGAATAAAACCATTTTTCCAACTGATATACTTTTTATAGCAGTACTAGCATCGGTCACTTCAACGTAAGGATAAGAAAAGGATTTCTTGAGAGGAACGATATCTTTTGAAGGGATTTAAAATGAGCTTCAGAAAAAATTGCATAGTTAGCGGAGGAAAAAGATCTCTTGAGAAGCCTAAGTGATATCTTTTGTGTAGAAATGAGTCTGTATATTTTTTTACATTCTTTGTTAGCGATGAAAAAATTAAAAAAAAAAACCAAATAAGAGGGATTGTTAAGAAAAGTAAAACAATAATTGCGATAACCATGATGTCGTTTGCAAATCTGAAAATTGTGCTCAATTCACTCGGCTCTTTTTCATTGACTTATTTCTTATCGACTCACATGAAACTGCTATCACCATGAAAGGTACTTGATAAAGTGGTAGGGAAATAGGATAGTGCTAAGTCTATCTAATTTCGGGCTCAAAGTTAAACGAGTAGCGACATGCGCATCTCATTCCTCTTTTCTTTAGATCGATCATGCAATACGCATTGTTAAGGAAGTGGTCAATAGTAATACATTGCATATGATTACGGAGAGATGCATCATCAATCATTCAAATGATACAAAAAATATTTTATGGGGTAAATGTTATTATTTGCTTACCTGCACCTCATCTCCTTGCTTGGCCGCCCAAGCTTCCAACTTTGACTGAGTTTCAGCAGTCGTACTGGAATTATCTTTAACTATTTGCCAGAATTCCTTGCGAGCATCCTCGGATGATTCCTTCAAAAATTTCGGCATCAAGCCCATTTTAGCAAGAAATGGCTCGCATTTTCCGTGAATGCGATGTAAGAATTGTAGGCTTCAACTATCGTCGACGTTCTCGATGAACGTTTATAACTGTTTCAATTAGTAGTATCGGTACTCATTACTATGACGCATTTCTTGTAATAATTCCATTTGCAAGTGTTTTTATGAGTTTTTCAAATTGAAATTCTCTGTGTGATTGAAAATTTGATCTTCTATTGGAGCAGATCATAGCCAGATTAGCAATCACTAATATATATAATTGCCTTTTTTGTAATATGGAGCGATTAAATATCATTGCCATGCGTTTTTTTTTTTTTTTTTTTGAGTAGAATAGACCGAGATAGGGCAGATCTGCGATTCATCATAAGATGTGAAATTGTTATCGTTAAAGACTAGTTTCAGTGGCCAGAGAAAGGACGAATCTAGAAGCAAATCAAAAGAGTTGACGCAGTATATGCTTTGCATTCAGCTTATCTGATCTATGCTCGTAAGATACAATTTCATTTGTTGTGAAGGAATGGGATGTTTTGTTTGCGTTTAATTACTGTAGATAGATATCATCAACTGCAAACTATAGCGGCTTTGATTTCCAGGATACGCCAGGATTTATAGTGAATCGTCTACTTGTGCCGTATATGTTCGAAGCATTACGCATGGCAGAGCGCGGTGATGCGTCGATGAAAGATATCGATACGGCAATGAAATTGGGCGCCGGATATCCAATGGGACCGTTCGAATTGGCCGACTATGTTGGCCTTGATACTACCAAATTCATCCAGGATGGTTTGTCCCAATTTTCCTCACTCTAAGCTTCTTATTGCTATATTCATTTTCAAGCATGTTTTTAGCTGCTGAAACTGTTCAATACAACAGTAAATATCTTAGCAGCGCGCGTAATGAATCTCATATGGATGGTTGGGTGTTTATTCCTACGTTTGCGCGACTTTTGTATTGACTTAATTGAACCAAATAGCTTATTTCAACATTGAGTAGAATATGTCGACTTTTTCTTTTAGCTGTTTAATCTATGCCTACTCAACTGTTTTCGAAGGTTAATACTTTCTTTCGGTTGAACGGTAGGATACAAGCGATCTTCATATAAATAAAGAAAGCAACACTACTTTTACTTTATAGATATTATACAAATAGCGCTGTGCAATAAATGAGCTATAAGGTGGCTGAAATCTAAGTACTTGAAACGCGCGAAAATTTTTGATTGTAGTTTAGGCGGTTTTGCATCGAATGCTAGTCTCAGCTATCGACAAAAATTTTCTTTTGTCACCTCAAAGAAGTTTGTCGTATCTCAGTCATTGTATGACTATGTACAGTTCGAAGAAAACTGCTCTCGGACAAACCTTCCTTAATTATCAACACTAGCAATCACATAATTATGAACATTTCAGATGTTTTAATTAATCTACAAGTTTTATATCCACTTTACAGGTTGGCATAAGGCATTTCCCGATGAGCCATTGTTCAAACCAAGCGAATTGTTGAACAAATTGGTAGCCGAAGGTAAATATGGCAGGAAGACGGGCCAAGGTTTCTACGAATATTGAAAAACATTATTATAATGGTGAATGTCCTGCAAATGAACTTCCGCTTCCATTAAAATCAGCTTACAATATTCGTCATTTTAGTATCTGATTTTATTGATTTGATTCTTGCTGTTCTTTTTTAGAGTTTTACTGAAATTTTTTGAGAGAGTTTTTTTTTTTCCTCTGCAAAAATGTTCTTCTCTCGTAGGCATATTTCATTATTTTTCTCCATTTGTTTCAACATTCTTTTTTATTGCTGAAGAGAGAAATTGCTGATATAGTTTTGTGGTTTTTTTATTTATTTTTTATAATCACTTGAATTGTTTCTTTGTTGTTGAATATCTAGAAGGTAAATAAAATTCAGCACTTTTTGTTTACTGAACAATCGTCCGTAATTTCGATGAATTCACTTTTGTTTCCATTATTTTAAGCATCGATGAATTACTAAGCTATTTCTCAATGATGAATAATAAATTGCGATGCACTCTGCAGAAGTGCAGAGTTGTGTGTGTGTGTTTTTTTTTTTGATGAAATAGTTCGATTCATATGAAATCTACTCTGTATGCAATAAATCACCGAATGTCTTGTGTGTTCGTGGTAGGTATCCAGGAGTTATCATTGCTGCAGAGGATCTTATTGTTTTTTAGTGTTCCGAAATGTGTAAAAATACGGAAAAACGTATGCAACGCAACAATTTAGGCGAATAGTTATTGAAAACATAAGAGCAGCATATAGATCAAGATAATTCAACTAGCGCTTCGAAAGTTGGGGACAGCATATAAATAGGTGTCCGTCCGTTTGTGATTTTCAAACATTTTTCCGTTTTGCTATTTTCGGTAACAATGTGACGAGTTCTTAACTCAAACGATTCGTTTAGAGCCGATCAATTTCTATGCTGTCCAATTTTTCCAAGTCACCGACCTTTGAAAATTCCATGAAAAAAGTTGAGGATTTCGTGAAAAGAATTGGAAATTTCATTAATAGAATTGAAAACATCGTCCTCACGAGGCCCACCACCTTCACTTTGGCTAATTGAGGACAGAGGAGGGCAATTGGATGTGTCGCGGAAAGCGAATTGCAAGCATTCCAAACGTATCGAATGCATCATCATCGTCCCACAGCGAAGGCGAGCTATTAGAAAAACATCTGTGCTTAGCATAGCCTTTCCCACCAATGCAAAAGAGATAACTCATAAATTGCGATGATTTGTAAAAGATCTACTGCATGATTAAACTGCCATATTAGTGTGTCTCTGAGCCAGTAAATTCGTTCTACCGCATCCTTTACAGGGCCAGGTTCCCGCACTTGCGGGCAGAAGACTGCTGCCATATGTATGAGTTCCCGAAGATATGCAAAGATATGTAATGCATTGCTCACTTTGTGGTGCAAATAAGCGATTCAGCATCTTTTCAATATCTATTAGATCCTTTATGGGGCGCGTCTAGATCAAAGACACCCAAATTAGAGAAGGGGAAGAGTAGTGCCATCAGTATCACTTGGAGTGACAAGGATTAGGTTCATGTCTGCCTCAAAAACTGTTTTGTCACAACTGTGGCAAGGAAAAGAAATCAACTAGCACTTTTGTCGTAAAATTACCTGTAGCACATTATGCATTCGCAACGCCGTAAGCGTAAATGTAAGGTCTTAAACTCTTTCTAGATGTCCTCATACTATTCCGTTATCGAAACTCTCTAATCCTCGCATTCTATTCTTTCGTGCTGTCCATCGCCAAAATATAAAAAAATTATCGAGGTGACCGCTTTGTCTCCGAAGTGGCCTCCCTGTTGATCTCAGAGATATACCGCATTCGCTAAAATGCGAAAATTTGCAGATCGAAACATAGAAACAGTATGCACCTTCTTCTGGGAGTGCATTTGCATCAATCTTGTGAAGCAGCAGTTGGGTCATGGAATCAACACAAATAGAAACATTGCACTCGTTCCTCATCTAGCAGATATTTATCATAAAATATTACAGTTTAATTCCATTATAATTCTAGCTGACGGATAAATCTACTCTTATATGCCGAGGTTTTAGATTCTGCAAACATCACGCAATCTTTTCAAGCTACCGCCGAGAATGCGGAAGTATAGTGCTAACTGAGAGAGAATAATAATGATAAAGCTGAAAAGATTTCTTGTTAAACTAAACAGCTGTCGATACTAAGCGGTCGAACATTATAAAATTTGTGCCTCAATGAGGTGACCTAAAATTGTTCAATAAATATGACGCACGATAGCTAAGAGGCGGAGGAATTTTTATATGAAGGAAGCTAGCAATTTGCAGCAATAATTTAGTTCATTTGGGAGTTCGAAGAGAACAGCACGAAGTGTTATTCGAAGAATAAAGATTGCTATTGCAACGTGCAACGTCACTGCTTAAGTTTGTATCTCAGCAAGATATATGTTCTGAAGAAATTCCAAGAGAAACTACGAGAGAATGTAATAGGAAGATGAATCGCCAATGATCGTTTATCGTCGAAGCATCGATCTGTTTTACCCGTGATAAAAGCCTTCATTCTTAACAAAACCTGCAGCCGTCATGGAATAATGCAACTTTTTTAAACAAATAGATCAAAAATTATGCTTAGGTGACGTCATGAATCAAGATGGACTGGAATCGATAGCATTTCGAGGCAACGTCACCACTATTAGACGTGCCACAGCATTCACATCCAAACTAATCACTTTCCAAGAGGCGGTACTACTACTGGATGTACGACGTCAGTGCCCTTGCATACTGTAGCTGTTTGGTGTATTCTCATCCAAGGCATTCCTCGATGTCTTATCGGCTTTCTCAGCAGGTCACAACAGCATGTGAGCAAAGTTGCATATGTTTCTGTCTGTGTTTGTCTGTTCGGTAGCTTCAAATCGGAGGTAACGAAAGCTGTGGAAATGAAATTTTTTGTGGGGCATTGTCTACACCAGATATTCCAACTTCAACCCCATCACAGTTTATCGCAAATTTTCGGTTCACGCTAATCATCAACCAGTCGACTTTGCATGGAAACTTTTTTATTGAGCACCTGGTCATTGTCCCTACATTTCAGTGATGTGATCAGCTTAAAGTACGTATCGTGCGCGCTTCATTGGTGCTTTTTTCACCATTTGGACTTTAGCTTGCAGCACTAATGAAGCACTTTGTAAGAGTGGCTGCTAAAGTAGTTTTTTTTTTTTTCGACGCCAACAGTATCGATAGTGCGCCCGTGAAATTAAGTGATGTAAGTTCGCGGACGAAGCGATCTTTGTTCTCTGTTTTTTCAGGCGGCCTAAAAAATGGACCTCACGAGAGCCTTTCATTTCTCGTTGTTTTTCAGCAGTTTCATTGAAAGGTTCTTAGATCTATGTTTAGTTGGTTTAGACTTCAAGCATATAACGAAGAAATGTTTTACGTGTAGAAGGAGTGAGATTATACGAAGAAGCTAGAAAGAGATGATTGTATTATGCAAATAAACTGCCTTTTCGCTCATAATAGAAGAAACGATATTCCGCATCAGTATCGATTATAGCACAGTGCCTCAACATTACATCGAAATCACCATTCCTTAAAGATGTCATCTGGGCGCATAATATTACCACCCTTTATATGGGCAAATTGAACTTTCAAATAATATTGGTACATTGTAGTGTAATAGAACAGTGTAATCATCTTTGCATTCGTTAAGCCTGAAGTAGATGTTCATTTGTTATGGAGTACAAAATTCGATAAGATCCTATCGTTAAGGATGTCATCGAGTAAAACAATGGCCTCGAATTTTTTTGCAAATTTGGTCGCCCACGTCCTACCCACATCAACGTCTTGGAGAACGACCACGCTGCGGCTCTTCTTTCGCGCATCAAGCACCGTGGTACGTGTTCTTACCTGCTCCATTATACAGCGTACTTTCTCTGCTTCTATAGGTGCGCGCTCATCAAACCCGTTTGTTTTTGTTTGCACTGTGCTCGGTTATTTGATACCTGGAATGATGCGTACATAGGGAAGATTGTAGATTTCATCGTGCAAGGTCGGCCAGTGAGGGTATACAATACAAGTAGGTTCACCATATTTCAGCTTATGGAAGCACGTGAAGGTGGCTAAGTACTTCCACATAAATAAGGGGAAATAGACAAGTATTATTTCTTATCAGTCATTTGCTTCATCCATGCCTCAGAAAAAGTTTCGTTTGCAGAATGAAGGACGCTGCCAAAATTCAGAACTGAATTCATTGCAACAAAAGCAACAAAAGTATGCCGATAAAAATAAACGAGAAATGAAAGGAAAAAGCTAAATTAGTGCACAGATTATATAGAAGCAAAAAATACACAGGTGCTGCAGGAAGGTGCGATCGATGTGAAAAATATGAGACAATCATCGAGTCATGGAGATCAATCTAAACTAGGTGGACAGCGAAAGCGTTGGAAGGGGTGGGCAGTGAATTGTAGATCAGCTGCTGTAGGACAAGGTAGAGAAGTGATGACCATAAGATAGGACAAACTCTCTAAAAATGCCTAAGGGCAAGGGCCGGTGCGTATAAAACGACGGCGTGTTTGCTTACAAACAATCGGTGTGCTTCTAGTTTTTGCGAGCGGTATTGCCATTGGGAGGATCGGTTCGGACCATAGCAGTACGTAGCAGAATCACGAAGTGATCCTGCTTGGCGTGGAAGTGGCACTATTGGTGCTGAGATTCAGTTGGAATAACGTCTCCCTTCCGTCGTATTGCCTCTCCGCCGTTTCCATTGTTGCTTATATCAGGGCGTAAGAAAGACCTTAACCCCCTCATCTTTTTTACACAGCA
>JAAVTS010001512.1:29728-46954 GCA_022845575.1 Baylisascaris ailuri
GTAATCAACGGGCAAATCAATGGGTGAAGAGCCGAACTTGTGTTTTCATTGCCTCAGGAAACGGGCAATGATTCAATCGTTTTGGGCAACAATATTGCTAAGTGGTCTTTTTTCACATCTTGACAACATAATTGATGATGCAATAGTTCCTTTTCGTCATTTAATGTGCATTTGAAGGGTAATCCAAACTCACTGTTGCCTAATATCGCTCATTATTGTTTTTCACTTCAGACTTCGGCTATAATTAAAGTCTTCGAACATAGTGATGCTAGCTAGCAGCGGTGGAACAGCATTCAGTTTCAAATACGTTACTTCAAATTCACTGAACCTTATGAAACGAAATATTTAAGGCATATTGGATTTCTTTTCTTATTTGCTTCTGCGCGTTTTAAAAATGAGTATTGAATTCCTGAGGTTCTAATGTCCGAAGCGGAGGTTCAGTGCTGTTCTAGGTGGCAATCGAGTAGTTAATTTGTCAGCGAGTTGGCTGTTGCGTTTTTTATGCACCTTTGCAAATTTGCTTTGTGCGGGTGCATTACGATGAAGTTGTGCATCCATGCACGTATGTGTGCGCATCTGTTTCTTCGGTGGCTTCAGCCTCAAAAACACTAAAGCTAGAATTACGTTTTTGATATAATGCATGATGTTGGTTGATCTATACACCAAACTTCGAAATCAGTCTTGCTTACTTCAAGTCTAAATGTACCCTGCACCAACCTAGAGCAAAAAAAAGACTTTTCTGAAGAGGATGTGGAATCATATGAGATATAAATGTACTATTCCCAACATCGTTGTTCCCTAAAAATTCCCGAAATTGCACGAATATATCCCAAGTATTTCTTTATATTGAGAATTTCTAAAAGCTATTGGTCAAATGTGGAGTATGCAAAAAGCGTATATCATACTAGATCATTTAGAACGCTTCTCCGTTCGTAAGAAAAATGAGTCTCTGAAAAACGAAGAACGGTTATTGCACGTCGGTGAAGCCAATAGTTTCTTTGAGTGTTAGTGCGATTGTAAAACGCCCTCTCTATGTGCATCTTTTTTTAAACTAGTGCATCAAGACCCACTCTCTGTTAATAGCTTTCGTTGAGTGTGCAGAGTTTATTTTTATAGCTTTATTTCGTGATAAAATTCTCTTAAACAAATCACAGCTGCTCGCTCACTTCCAGGTGCATACACGTTTTTTTTGCTAACGTGTCACAGATAACTCGCTTTCAAAGCAAATCCCTTGTGCTGTTCAGTGGTTGGTTAGCTCGGCTTTTAAAGGGACGACAGCCCATACTGCTCTCCGATACTATGATGGGAGGATCGGTAAGAAGGCCGAATGTGGTGCGCTTATGCGGCGATGTGTCACAAAATGATTTCATTTTTACTAGTGTGTTCCATCTAGAGTTTTATTCGGTGACCATACTCTAACACTGAGAAAACGGTGACATGAGTATAATAAACATTATGGCTTATGTTTGTTGGCAGTCGTTGACTCATTACATCGATCTCAGATTACTGATGTTGAGTTCAAACTTGTAACATACGCCAATGTGCAATGATATGTTTGCTGTTGTTGCGTTAATGCTGATTTGCGTTTGCAAAAGGCGACATGATGACACGGTTGCTGTGTGTGTCCATAGCTTCGTATGCATGCAACTCTCTGTCCACAAGCTAAAGAAATGCGATGGTGTAACTTCCTCATCGATTTATTGCTTGCACCAGTTTTTCAAGCCAGTCTGTCTACCTCAACAGCAGTTATTGACAGCTGTATGCATTAAAAACTTGGATAAGATTTACGCTATTTGGATCGCATATAAAATCGCTCGGTTTACATTCCACAAATGATTAATTAGCCAAATAAGCCTGATCATTAGCCAAATTAATTAGCCAAATTAGCCAAACAAGATAAAGTGATTAGATCAAGCAGTTACAAGTGCATGGTTATGTGTCTTATCATTGATAAGCAAATCATAGAAGTGGGTGATGCGATGAGCTGAACCATAAAAGCTATTTGCTATTCCAGTTATTCTAATATGTTCGCATATTAAATTTGAGGCAACATTGTAATGTTGAATATTCTTTCTGGTTCATTTTTTTAACGGAAACGACAACAACTGTCATGAGTGGGAAAAAATTTGTGATCTCATCGCATCAATACGGTGAATTTTTATTTTTATTTTTATTTTTTTGCAAGAGTCATTATGATGTCATTACGATGGAATGCATGTTGTCATATGCGAAATATTACGTAAAAATTGTTGTTTAATGATGTAAATTCGCATCCATTATCAGCGTATCATGCTTGAAACTAGCATGATTGAATGCTGCTGCTATTGAAAATATTTTGTGCGTTAAGAATTTGATCAAGTTTCGCCAAATTTCGCCAAATTTCGCATGAAAGTTCCGCCATTAGAAGAGAGCACTTTACTGGGTCCTTTCTAGACGTTTATATCCTACGTTAAACACTTGAAACGGTTGAATTTCTTCGTTTCAATAGTAATATATATTTGAAGCGAAAATATGAAGGCAACTATGCTGCAAGTTCGCTTCATGTTTTTGCACTTCACATTTCTTTTCCTTTTTTGTTTTGTGCACTTCTCTGTAGTATTTGGGCCCATTAGCATTCTTTGTAAGCAACACGCTCAAAAATTGATTAAGAAACGGTACGATAGCGTACTGTTGCTTTCAGTGATAGGAATGCCTCTTTTGAGTCGATCTCTCACTACGGTAGCATCGATTGCCATTCGCGAATTCAACGCTTCGGCGTCGATTGGAGCGCACATCAAAAACGTCACAATTATTGGAGCAGGTCTGATGGGCGCTGGCATTGCACAGGTTTTCTTTTTTATAATCTCTCCAACATTCGAAGTGCACCAATAAAATGCAACTCTTGCATTTAGAGCCGTTTAAATGATAACTGGTCAAAGTGCCATTCGAATTCGTGGATCGGGTACAGCCCTCTTTTGGTCCCACAATTTCTAAGTCACATGAACTCTGCTCTATCTCTCATCTTTGCGTCATTGCTGTACGATCCCACCCACCAATGCAGCTTCTAAAGAACAATACAATACCACAAACATTCTGGTGCATATATTAGTTGCGACATATATAGTTCGCACAAAATACACATACCCATATACGCACATATACAAACTATGTGAAGATATGTATGATTTAGGCGCACAAAACATTTATTTTTTTAAAATTTATACCAGCTCGTTTATAAGCTTCTTTCTCCACAACTTCCAAGTCACCTCTATCCCTGATTGACGGGTTATGGGGTCGTCTGTGATCAGAAGTGTTGAGGATGCATGAAAGGAAAGACTTCAAGAGGTGACTGAGTAACTGGAAGGTGTCATCAATGAGTTGACCCTCTGCGACTGTCCAAATTTGCCTAAAGGGTTGGGGGACAATGGGAGGTACAAAACTCACTGGCGAGGATCACTGTTTTATTGCAGAGGATATATAACCCCCAGTTGATCCCGCATATTTGGTTTGTCAGCTAAGTATATGCCTTTAGCTTGTAGTCTTCACGGTCTTTGTCATAAGTATGTCTATGAAAGGACCAAAGAAGTCTAAGGGTCATGGGCGGTGATTCTATTCTAGTGCGCCTTTGCGTGTGCGTTTATGCACGATTGTGTTATGTCTATCTCGCTGGTTTCACTTCTAAAATCGTTGAATTCAAATTCATCATTGTCGACTCCCTAAATGATGTCTCACGTCGATTTGTTAACTTCGAAAACAGTTGAACGTATTTGCAGACTCCAAAAAAAAAAAATACAAAAAAAACAAACAATTTATACAGCACTGTAACTGGTGCGATTTTGGTTTCATGCAGATCGGATCGATGAGAAACAAATCTTTTTTTTTGACACTTCTTTTGAGCACAAAAACATAGCTGCATTATTCCACTTACTTTGTAATTTATTTGTAACTTGTGAAGGTGGCTGTCGAACTGAGTGAGATGCAAATGCGCACGCATATTCTGAGCTCACGACCCTCCATTTATTCTTTTTCTCCGCTTCTCGCCGTCCTAAATAAAATTTCATTTGTTGGTTTTTTTTTTCGACGTAATTTGTTGTAGTGCTCTACGCATAACTTTACCGCTATAGTCTTTTAAACATTTAAGATACCTCTTAAATCCATACCGCTTTAAGAGTATTGTGTTCTTACTACTAAGACGGCGAGGAAGATTGGCGGTGATGATCCTGTCAGATGTTACTGATGCTTAGAAGGTGTAGCCGTACTGCTAGCAGGAAAATTTTGAGCCCCGCTTCGTCTATGACCCGACGATCATCTGTTTTTGGTCACCTCCTGTAACAACTACATACACAGCTCTGGCAAGTCTTCGACCTCTAGCTAACCGATCATAGATAAGATAACGCTACATCAATAGGCATTTAAAGCAAATAGAGTGTAGTGTGTTTTTCACTTTCTCGAACGTGCAAGTGAGCAAAACAATGGTCTAACTGCAATGAACTTAGCGCGCTGTAAGAAGAGCGCCTGTTATGTTGCTCGAACAGGGACGCCAACTGCTAATAAAGATTTAATTATCAATTCTCCAGAAAGACAGTGTTGCTAAAATTATTCTTCAAAGTGTAAACTAAAGCTAACATATCTCGAAGAACAACTGCGACTTTTCCTGCAAATCATCGAGCAGCACTCGAACACTTCTAATTTCCAACTGGAAAATCTCTGGGTTTGCTCAAAAAATGCTACAAATTTGCGTATGGGAAGTCAGAATACCGTAATTCGAAGTGTGCTTATTTTCCTACCATTTTACCGATTGCTCAAAAAGATATTGCTTTCTGGGCGAGATTCTTAGCTGAAACGTGTAATCAGAGGAACAGAGGAAGTTTGTCGTTCATTTTTAAGATAGAGTTAAAAGAATTCACTTGGTCTGGGCATCTGAACGTCATGAAATCTCTGAATAATAGAGGCGCACTCCTTTGGAGTCGCTCAGCTTAGTGATGGTGAGCGAGAGAGCGAATTTCAGGCGGGAACCGACGGAGGTTTGCTTTAGAATTGACCCGTTTTTATCGGTTGCAGCCGAAATTCGGTTTTTGCTTACTGCCTTCATTCTGTGACTGATTGAGATTTTTGAAATGCATTCGGTTTCAACCGAACTTCCGTTGCTCGAATGCCTTCTATCCCTTAGCAATTCTATGGTTTCCATTCGAAAGGAATTAATGAGTTAAGTGTCGAAAGCCCAAAAATTTGCACGTTTGCCAAACTTCTTTCCAGCAATACTATGATCAACGCAAAATACATTGTGCTCTAACATTTGAAATCTAAAAAGCGATCTGAGGGCAACTTTCAGACTATTGGTATTTAGGGAAAATTGAATAGCAAAATTTAATATGGTTTATTGAAATGCAAATGAGCATTATGCAAGGAAAATCCAGGTGGAAGTATATGGTAAAATGGAGGCGAACACCGAATGGCAACACCTCTGAGCGTCATTTTCATTGAGGCATACGTTTTGTATAACTGCTTACTTTGGGAAAGGTTTCTTTGCTCATATTATTCACTATAAACCTTTCTTAAATACATTCATATAACATTTATAGTTTCGTTGTTTCCACTATGAAAGAGTTGCTTATTTCTTATTATTGTATTGTACATTAGATTTCAAATTTAACACTTCATAGGTGAAGATATTACTTGTACGTTTTTTATTGTTTTCTTTTTTCTATATCGTTATTGACTAGTGTAAAGCTGCACTTGTACATTCATATTGTGTCTTTGTTTTTATTGTTGTAGTTTTATTTTTGAGTTGCTATGAGAACAACTGTTGAAAATTCATAGAAAAAAAATAGGCAGATCATCCTTGGAGGAGTGAAATCTGTTTACCGCATATCATAGCAAAGCATTCTTTAACCACTATGGATGAGTGAAAATACAATGATACCACTAGATCGAATTAAACCACGATTGTTTAGTGTTGCTTCATTTTACTTCCTGCTATCAAACATACAAAAGATTTGATAACTGATACGAATAAGAATAGTCTTTGCTATGTTGGCAAAAGGGTATTTACTTCAAGTGATTCACGTTCTCTGGCACGCTTTATCCAGTATGTTTTAATGGATAAAGCACTCATCTGGCTTTATCCACTTATCTGGATATGCGGCTCCTTCAAAGTGGGGCACGAAGGGAGAGAATACTGATTATGATTTGTTGATAGGTTGGCAGTATTCGACTTTTTAGGTTATGTAGCTGGTACGTTATTGATATCATTTTGTTGTGATATTAGAGTTCCATAAGGATTTCATATGACATTTGGCTGTTCTCTGTCTTCTTTTCGTATTGTGCAGCCCCTGAAGATATAGCATGTCTTCTTTTCCTGTTATGTTGGCGAAGAGTTGATATCCTTAGAGGGAATTAGCTCGCTTTATCTGAAGCTATCAGTTCTACAGATCTCGCAGATTCAACTAGTAGTTGCTTGTTGAGTTTGCCCCAACATGCCATATCGCAACACCACATGAGAACGAAGAAAGCTCTGAGACAATAGTCTTGACGAAGAAGAATCTTCACGAAACAACGAGCGTTTTAATTCGCTTATGTGCCAAGTGCTTTCTAATGAAGCGTCTATTTGCTCAGGTACGGTAAAGAACGATGGAACCTCATTTTGAAAGGATATAAAACTACTATTAAGCGCTAGATGTTTTCTTCATGCATTTTTTCAACTGGTTGCAAAATACGTGCAAATTAAAACGGTTTTCGTTCTAGCCAATGGGTATGGTATAGGAATTGATATAAGGAATAGTCGTATGTTGCATATTATGCCAACGAATTTCGTATGCATATCTCCCATAATTTCCATGTTAAAACTACCAGTCAGATGAGCACAAATATCACGCATGCATATGACGTTGCTGAAATAAGCTAATGCAAGACAATTTGCATATGTGGTTAAGAGCAAATCTTTGATCGTAGATTTGCAGCTAATGTGCTCAATTGAACTCATGGCGATGCTACATCTCAGCAATTTGAATCCCCCAGAAACTATAATATTCTCTGCTTTGTCGTTTAGGAAATCTTTTTGCGCCAACAGCACACGAACAGGTAGTTTGTTAAGGCACTAGGTGTAAGCTCAGCTTCAGATTGTAAAGTAATTAGCGCGTAGCATTTTTTGTAATTCTTGAATGAGTATCGCTCATTTTAGTGCTCATAGAATATGATTAATGCTTAGTACATCTGGAATCTGAAAGATCCCATCGAATTGAACAGAGATGCACCAGTTTATCGTTCATTTGCAAGTGAGCGGAATGCTTATTCGCTTGTAATTCATACTATATACCTGCCAACGCAAAAAAAAAAATCGTCCTGAATCATCATTATGGCGTTTATTTACAAGTGCTCCACACTCATCAAATATTCTATGGATTTATGCCTTGATAGTAGGTAAATATTTATGGCTTATTTTCTTCCATTTTCTTGTTTCTTTCTTTCCATTGCAGTCAAATATAAGTTGCAATGGATAATACTTTCTTCTCACATTTCCTCATTTTCCAATTCATTTTTGGTTATTCTCCAAAACCAGCCCCAAATTTCTGACTCCACCGTTTTATTACTCATCCGAACTTCCATGCAATGATGTATCTTTATTCCAGTTGAAAAGAGGGTAAAAAAAATTTTTTTTGCGGAAATATGCGCTGAAGTAAGCTCAATATTTTGCGATAGTGGTGCCCTAAGAATTACAGAATAGTGGAGAATATGTTCCTCCGGCATATCAGCAATTCTATAAACTAATCGTTGGAAAGGAAAAAAAAATGCATGACTTTTCGAAATTGGCCTCATAACTGCGCAAATAATTAACAAAACTTACAGGTGGCATTTTTCAGGAAGAACTACAGAAAATTGTGGCTGCGAACCAAGTGATGGGGAATGCTTGTTGACCATATAGCTGGGAGCCCTAGAAATATCAGGTCACCGTCAAATTGTAATGCTAAAAAGATTACGCAAGTGAGAATTCTAGGTATTTTAGCTACATCAGCCACTTCCTCTCGTTCAAGACGTAGCTTTCAATACAAACTGGACTATCCTGCAACAAAAGAAACTACGTCTTACCTTACCTGTAAACAACTTTGCAACATGTTTTGAGGGTGCAATAATATTGCAGGTGAGCGCACAAGCGAACGTAAATGTCACGCTAGTGGATCAATCCGACGAGATTTTAAAAAAGGGTCATGGTAGTATCGACAAGAATCTGAGAAAAGTTGCCAAGAAGAAGTTCGCCCAAGACGAGCAGGTGATAGTTGCACCTTCAATATTCGCTTCACACAACGTTAACTTTCCTAATGATCACATTTTGAACTAGCTATGCCCATCTTGCATGTCAGTTCATCACTGGAGTCATATTTGTGGTGATATTCTAATAGCCATTTGATTTATCCGCAGTGTGATTGTGGGTTTTGTCTAATTTCCTTGTTTGTTGAAATTCCATCTCTCTCTCTCATGTTGACATCCATCTAGTTGCTATTCACCGTCATCGCAAGTGAGCTAATATCTTGGACTTCAGGCACAAGAATCGATGGTAACGAATGTACTTAAATATGTAACGACAACAACTGATATTCCGAAAGCCGTGAAAGAAGCAGATCTTGTCATCGAAGCAATCGTCGAGAATCTTGAGATTAAACAGAAACTCTTTGAGCAAATCGAGTCTGCAGCTCCCAGGTTTATATTTCGATATTTGTGCGTTTTATTTTCTTCAGAAAACACCTCTAAATGAGGATGCGGCTGACAATCGCCTAAAATATTCCTATTTTATCATAGGATTTGTTGAGAGATGACGAACGTTATAACGTTATAAACAATATTACACAAAATTCAAATGTTGGCGATTTCTTGGTATCGTCGGGCCAAGGTGTATTTGTTCGTGCTGAAGCATATTATTGCATGATATTTTTCTCATTCTTTATGAACGTTGTTAAGAGATCACAGAGATAGGAAGGAGGAAGAGGAGGGAGGAATGAGAGAAAAAGGTGCGGCGCATATAATTTTTCAACTCACTCAAATATCGATAATTACTTATTGAAGCAGAACTTTCCACAAACACTCCACCAGATACTGTAAACTACGTTCATATCAATAGAACAATAGTGAAATTTTAAACCAAGGTATGCTTTGTTCCCATCTCTCCACAACTTAGCCACATCAACAATTACAAATAAGGATAGATGAGGGAAAGGGCTGCTTAAAGAACAAACTTTCGGCTCGGCTGATGTGAAGAAGTGATCAATTTGAAGCGAAATTTTTGCATATGAAAAAAGTGTAATTATACGTATTTGCATATATCGTAAAATGCACTCGTTGCATGAGAAATAAAACCCACAAATATGAGCAAGCATATGGAAGTCGTATATCAGTAATAGCAAGTAATGCCCACTAAAAATATACTTTTATCGGTTGCCTGTGATTAGTGGAATTCAATTCGTATAGAAATCTTTGCAATCGCAAATCAACCAAAATACGGCATCGAAGCAATAAGTGATAGACAAGTATGCTTCGGGGGAATCGATTAGACATCGACCAACTAGACGGATCGACAAATTTCACACGATCCTCACATAATAATATATGATCAAGGGATCAAGCAGTTCTGCTCTCAAATGGATTTCACCGATCATATCGCATGTCTTTTTTGTTCGAAGAGATAGAAGTCTGCCTTAGTTATTAGAAATCTTTAAAAAAATGTTTTTGGATCTATTTGAAAGAAAATCAAATTTATCTTTCGAAGATAGTAATTTCGTCGATGACTGAATTATTTGTCTTAAATGAAATTTATACAAAAAAAAGAATTGTTTTATCCGATATAAAAAATGACCGTCATTTCACTTCATATACGAGTTTGGCAACAAAGCCTCGATCTTGCATTCAGGGCATTGAGAGGATCGTTGTTGAATAGAGAGGAGGGGATTTAAGTTGAGATGATACTGTAGAATGGGCATCAACATCGAGAATAGTGGTCATTCTAAAACAGCGAGTACTACGTTCTCTTTTTTTTTTTGCAAATAGTTGAAAGTAATTGTCACACTCAAAACGTTTGAAAATATGTTGACTGAAATAATGTTTCGTAGAAAACCGATTTTAGTCACGCTATATTGGCCACGAACACATCATCTCTGCGCCTAAGCGATGTCTCCTCGAAGTTGAAGAGAAAAGAGAATTTCGGCGGACTGCACTTCTTCAATCCGGTCCCTAGAATGAAGCTAGTCGAGGTGATCCCTCTAATAATTTATCTGTGGCTCAGTTCCACTCAAGAAACAACTGAATCGGCAGAAAATCGGAATTGTATCTGTCGAATATCATGCGACAGCAAATAGAACGTAAAAAGGAAAGCGTTCTTAAATCTGCCTAATGGGAAGTGATAAGAAATCGTAAATGGTGATAACTAAGAGTTCATTCGATGGCTTGATTATTTAACTTATGAAACAGGTTTTTTCTCATCACGTGGAAAACATAAAAACTGGAAATTAGCCAAAAACAGCCAAAAAACAACCGATCCAATAAGGTCAGTTTTTGAGGAATATTCATTCATCGTGAAATACGAGTGAGTCGATATTCATATTCTTGTTTCACTTTGAGAACAAGGGAAGCTTTACGTCGAATAGGAAAGAAATAGGTGCTAAAAACTCATTCATGAATACATCGAGCAGGGTGGCAGAACAACGTATGCGGCATGCATAATTTGCAGTGTTATAAAGTTATAAGGCAGCCGCTTAGAAAATGAACGAAGTTAGAGAAGTATCTATTGAGATTCAATTTGAAAGGCGCTTTTGATGACGTTAATATTTGACAGGTTGTACGATCGAAAGAAACCTCAGACGAAACATTTGAGAGTTTGCTGCATTTTGGCAAAGAGGTCGGCAAAGAGACAGTATGCTGCAAGGTTCGATTTCAAAGTGTTCGCATAATTACAAGTTAATTAGCTCAGAGCGTTTTTCTCAGAACGTCTTGCAGATGATGAATATTTGAATCACCTCAAAAAGGTTCCGAATATCAGCGTTTTGAAGTGGTCACAGAACGAATTTTCGGAAATCACCAACCGATTCACTGTCATCCAGACTTCAAAACGCACATTAGACATATATCCGTCTTAAAGAAACGCCGATTCGTTGAATTCCACTGATCATGTACATGAGGGAGGCAAAAGTTATGGAAGTGAAAAATTAATACGAAGAGAGTAACTTCATTGTAAGAACGCCTCTTGGATAAGAACAATCATTTTCTAGTATGATTTTCTTCTGATCCCTATTCCCTCTTCCCTTTCCCGCTTCCTTCAGTTCATGTTTCGTGCAGAAAGAAGCGATCCACGAAGAGTGTTCAACGAAAATTGCCGTTCATTATGAACAAACAATGTGTTTAAGGACACGCCAGGCTTCATAGTGAACCGCTTGCTGGTGCCGTACCTCTTTGAGGCATTCCGACTGTTTGAACGCGGTGATGCACGGATGGCCGACATAGATACTGCCATGAAACTCGGTGCTGGTTATCCGATGGGACCGTTCGAATTGGCCGATTATATCGGTCTTGATACTTGCAAATTCATATTCGATGGTGTGGTTTTAGGCATTTTTTCATTTACAAATTTGCAATAGGACATAATGACGACAGCACGTTCGCATGCCTTTTATCTGCGCAGTTTCAACTCATATTACATGTTGAAAGTATTGTGAGTGCATCAGCTGACCTATTAACCTAATTTGTTCTAAGCTTTGTCGAAGAAGATGGCAACACACATAGTCTGTGAAAGAGGAACAAAGAAAATCGTGTAACGAAGCATAAGTGTAGAAAAACGAAGATGCAACAAGAAAAAAAAAAAAATAACGAGAGTGAGATAAGGCTGAGGAAACGTTACCGAGGGGAGCATGACGATCAGCACAGAATTCGGAATACGAAATCAGCATGAAGATTCATGCGATTGGCCGACACATGAAAATTGAATGGGTTCGTGCAATAAAGGGAGAAAATTAGATTATATTTTCTGACATCGATTGAGTTTTTAATCGTATAAAATTAATCATGCAGAATAAAATGCAGAATCTTCGTCTTCTTGGTTGGATATGGTTTCCACTATGGGGATGACGGTTTTGCCATCTTGTTAGTGGGTCAACATTGTTCGTTAAACGTCCGTTGAAGAAATGCGATGTCTGTAGTTCGTTTTGTTCCTATGAAATGTTAGTACTTTCTTATGTTGAGGAAGTCTTCATATTGATGTTTGCAGGTTGGCATAAGGCGTACCCCAATGAGCCGCTATTCAGGCCATGCGAAATGTTCGACGAATTGGTCGCATCTGGCAAGCATGGCAAGAAGAATGGAGAAGGCTTCTACAAATACGGAGAAAGATGAACAGCTTTCAATTCCATTGTTAATGTATTTGTTTTATATCGTTGGTTTATGCAGCAAATTTGTGGATGTTATTGTTTAGAAAGACGATATTTTTTGTTGAAAGATTTGTTCGTAGAAAGTTCTCCAGTCATTTGCGCCTGTTTCCCATGATTTCCTTTTGAGCCGTGTTAACTTATGAGACTCCTGCTTCGTTTCTCCTGAATAAATTCAGTATTATTAGTTCACAGTGTCACTGAAATTTAAGCATACAATTTACAGGGATTTTTCTTGTTGCGAGGCCTGATTCTCGTTCCATCCAGATGCTATTATAAAACAGAAATTTCAATGGTAGCCTTGCTTATGAGTACGTGTATATGCACACGTGTGTCTACTTTATTTCATCTGTTCAGAGGTTCCAATTCGGGAAAAATGGAACCCTGCCTGAGGTTAATGGATCTCTTCATCATGTCGCTCTTCACGTTCATCGATAAATTCCATAAGGAACCATAGATATTCGAAGATGGTGAAATTTTGCATGCAGGCACCGATCAGTTGGACTCTCAGTTGCATCGCTCTGCTCGTGAGAGGCGAAAGCTATTGAGATTTTGTGAGCAATTGGGTTAATAAATTATAGAAACCTCGAGGCTTGTTTTCGTACAAAGGTTGTTTACTGCTAACTGATGAAACTAGCTGGGCATGTACCAACATAGATATGAAGATAAATTATATTAACAAAATTATATAAAGTACGAGATTATTACTCTCAAAAAAAGAACCACTATGATAGGTGTTTCTGTCACAATAGCACGAAAAGTTTTGCAGTCAACAAGGACCAGAAGTTGGAGTGAGAATAGTAAGAATATCCAGGGGCCTGATGCTTCGAGTTGGAAAGATGAGTAGATTGGGATGGAGGCAAGATCACGATTCGTTTCAAGTTGTAAAGCACGGGATAATATTATGACGTGTGGCTTAGGCGGGATGGGATTTTACTTCACAGTGTTGGGTCTTGAAGCACTGAGTGTGCGCGGTCAGCTGTTTTTTGTTACTGCCGGGTCTTGGGTTGAAACAGTTACAGACCTAGGTTAGGGGCTCAGTGTAACTAGCCGATATCCATATCCGACCATCGGTTCATTGTTGAGCACTCTAACAAAAACCAAACACTTTTATTAGTCGACCATGGCCCCACCTTAGCACAAAAGTAACGCACCAACGAAACGACGAGCGAAGAGAACAAGAGAAGAACTCCAAACGAACACTCCAGACGAATGAAGAAACAACACTGCATCAGGATAAGCAATAACAGTTTTTATATACCGTACTCATAGTATCAAAACGATACTTACAAGAGCATTTCATAGTGCACACTGTTCTACGATTACAGTCAAACTGCTCTGTGGTCACAATCGAGCTGCTCTACAATCGTAATCGAGTTGCTCCATGATGAACATCGTTACAGCAGTGTACTCGAGCGAGGTGAGTGAGGATAGGAAACTGGGGATCGTGCGAAGTTGTCTCAATTTTCGCAGTTATTCGATTCACAATGGTATTTTTCACATGCTGGTCGCGGTAACATCCCGCACTTACTCAGAAATCCTTGATTCTTGTATCGATAATGCTGAGTTTACCTTAACAAAGACCAGTATTTAGTCTAAATTTGAACTGGCATCTACTTTACGCTATGTGGACCATTGATCAACGAAGCACAGTCATTCCGAAACTTTAGATGCAAGACAGCAGCTCGCAAAGTACCACAAGGAAGAACTGGAGTTCTGCATCACTGACACTGGCAGTCTTAGAAGCTTTGGAGAGATTTAGAAGCATAAGGTCATCATTGAGGAAAATATGACTTTCGCTGCAGATTTTGAAAAGACTTCGAGGTGCTGCGGTAGGCTGCTTCATATCGTCAGGGTGCAATGCGACGCAATGCCTATACCTGCGATCAAGCACCGCTTATCATGAGAGTGAATGCTTTATTATATGAAGGTAAGAAAAATCAGGACTTTTTTCTGAAATATTTGGAAATAAAGGTGAGAAACTTCTGGAAACACCTTTAGAAGTACTTCGTAGTTCACGAAAATGCTATACAGTTCGGATATTTGTGGAAACATTTTAAATTTGTTGAAATCCCATACAATCGCAAATCATTCTGCAAACATTTCAAATATTATATAACACAGAAGAACTATTTGAGCACATATTCCAAATAGCAGTAAGCATTGCCTTAATAACAGTAAGCTTCGGCTATTCTGTGTATATCTTCGCAGTTCAACGTCCTGTAAAATTTGCACATTACACTTCATCCTTTAAGCCGAAGTTGTGACTTACGAACGATTTTTTACACAATTGTTTGGGCCGGAATGCGGCGATGAGCGGTTATTGTAGTATTCTCTAATATTGTTGCAATTGACCGAATTAACACATGTAGTCAACCAATGGAGCTAATGATCATACGGTTAGTCATATACGTAACCTCACATTCTCTTCGTTGTTGAAAAGCGGCTGAAGAAGTCTCATAAATATGAAACACTGATAGAATCTTTTGGAAGTCTCATAAAGTCTCATAAAGTCTCAAGAAGTCTCATAAATATGCTCATTAGTTTCGAGATGGCTTAAAACTTTCTGGCTTCGGCATATTTTTAAGTTTCAAAATAGTTGCTACATTGTAATCAAGATAACCGTATTATGAATGGAATAGAAGATGAGGATGCTCAAGGAAACGTGCTAGTTGAAGTGTGGAATGCTGATGTAGTTAGGGAAGTATGAGAATATCTGTGCTGTCGTAGGTGATATTTGCAATCCACATATGAGTACATCACTAATTTATCGCCTCATACTGGCTAAAACTTTACAATATGACTGCATAGTGCTTTGTGAAATTGTCGGACCAACGGAGTGAAAACGAATAAACTAATCATTATAACAGCTGACAGATTGCCACTATTGGTTACTAAAGTCACTTATCATATGTATGCAATGGTTAACGCTGGAAGCAGATGGCGCAGAAGAGGAGCGGATGCAATTCGACAGATCCGTCTCGACCCTTGGCGAATAGACGGATCGTCAATGATCGGTACCTGTCGAAGGCGTACGATAAGAATGTAGTATTTATGCATAATAGTTGAAAGTTCGAATGGATAGGTATGCGTTATGTGTTTTGTCAGTGCAGTGTTGCTAACGACGAACGGAATTGATAACTTTGATTGTGCTGATATTTCGAATATAAAATCGTCATCACAGCACTCAAAACTGCGCAATCAAATGAGTGTTGTTGCTGTCTGTTGCTCGCAACAAAAACGTATGATGAATATTAGGTCAAATATTTAATTCCTCTGCACAAAAAGTTGCCATTTTCTTCTTGGCAATAATGGATAGCCCTTGAACTGTTTGAATAAGTTCGTGAAATTTTCAAGACGGTGACAGAATCAAAAAACTGTGGCGTACAAAGCTCCTATAGGTTGACGGAATAATTGTCGCGATTATGCGCGAATGCAATTCGAACTTTGGAAAATCGAATAGCCAACTTAAAATATATTGAGGGAAACATTGGAAGTGCAATAGGAATGCGCATGTGAATCAAATGTTCCGGTGAAGAAGGCATGCGAAAAAACAGAGGGCAAAAACGCGTTGGCTGAGCGGCTTTTACAAGGAAGAAAACACAGGAAACATGGCGTCGCTGTCCTCATGAATATCGTCATTCAAAACGGGTTTGTCATGAAGATCTGATGTTAGCCAAATTACAGCCCTCAGATCACTATAAAAGCCGAGTGCAATATATCTAAAAAGAGCAGTCCCTTCGAGCTGTGCGACAGCCGTAATTGTTTGCTTGCGGCGTGTATTTTTCACGTTATTGCGAATAATCGTTTGATTTGTGTGTTTAATTGTGCTTCATTTTTATTCATCTTACTGGAAGGTTTATTACTGCAATGGATGGCCGAATTCTGTATTGCATTGTTTAGAGTAGGACTTTTGTTTGGTGGCAGATTACCGAAATAATTCCATAGAGTGAGAGGACTTTCAGTTGATAGAAGTCTTGAGTGTTACTCTGTCTTGAGTTACTCTGTCGTGTTGTGAATCGCAAAAGAGCGTGCATGCTTGTAGTGACCGTGTTGATGTTCTATTCTGTCTTGCCAAAATGCTGTCATTTTTCGTTTTTTTTTTTTTGGGGTTTAACTGCGATTGCATTGTTCGTTGCGTCGTATGCGTCGAATAAAATGCAGGAGGTTTAATTACCAAAGTTTGAAATTTCGATATGGACGAATGTTCGGAAGAAGCGAGAAGGAAGCAGTTGTTCGAGTGAGCTGAAACGGTGGAAGAAATTCGTCGACTCGACGGAGCTGCGCCGGTCAAGAAGTGAATAAGCTAGTTGAGTTTTGTGATGTTCAGATTATAACGGATGTAGGGTAAGCGAAAGTCTCGATGGTCAATAAAATAATATCACTGCTGTGTTTCGCCCTTTGGGGGCTCAACAATGGCCTAGGCGAAATAAAACGAACACCGATACAAGGATATTTTTAAGTTTTGTCACATACGTGATACATTCCTGTTTTGCTTCCTAATTCATTTTTTTTTATTCGCTCATAAAGAAAATTTGTGCTCATGGCCGTGTTAATGAAGATATTGTGATACGGGATATTTTCTGAAACAAACTCCATAGAATGGGAAATTTATTTATACTGGCATCATATATGCATTTCCTTCGGGGAAAAAGTGCGAACGATAGAGATGCTTATTGTCGAAATTGGGGACACTGGTGCACTTTTCAGTGTAAAACCTTAATGCTTAATGGCCCTGAACATTATATCCGCCGTAAGTTGTCTATGGTATTTCAATATTAAACGTACCGCCTATGCAGTACCGAGTTCCGACAAGTGAATGAACGTTCTGAATTCTTCTTAATTT
>JAAVTS010001513.1:0-13324 GCA_022845575.1 Baylisascaris ailuri
TATAATATATCTCGGCATCGAATCGAAATTTTCGTCGATGATGTTCACTTTCAGATTTCAAAGTTTTACTTTCGAATAGCCTTCGCAGTATATAGTGTATCGAAGTTGAGATCGATATAAAAACGATGAGGAATTAATGAATATGAAGTAATCTTATTAAAGGGCATTTGCATGCTCCTTCGAAACAACGATTGAAGACGAACAGGTTTGTATTAGAAAATTTCCATCATATTCATGCAAAATATCGATAAATTATATATGATACCATTGCAATCCGTTCTCTTCAAACATAGTTCTTAAACACCAATCAATAACGAGCATTTTCCATTGCATATTTCTTCGTTGGAAAAATGAAAACAGCTCAACTTATGATATTGTTTTGTTATGGGTTAAATCGGTAAAATAATACCACAGAATTGAATTTTTCTTGTGAGAGGAATGGTTTTGCCCATGAAATTGGGTTCTTCTACAAATACATCTATACCTCGTCGTATCAAGGTTGCTTGCAGGCGCGTCAACCTCAATGATACCAAAATTCGAGATGTTGTTGATATCTATTTACCGATAAGTTTTTTAAGCAATATTTAGCAATTGTATGATCGTTGTTCGGTAAAGTATTGAAAGCCATTTTCAAATCGACAATTTTTGCTATTATGTTAGAAGACGTTATAAAATTGAAAAGGAGTTCCGTTGCTGTAATGTCATATTATCAATTAAGTGTAATATTACTAAATGTTTACAGTTATATTGGAATGTAACAAATTCCACTTAGATAATAGTTAAAATTTTGGCAATAAAATATTATTGCACTAATTTTATGAATAAATACCTAAGAGTAACGAACGTTTTCGTCGTTTCTTTTGGAAATTGATATGAAGGAATTCGACTGATGAACTGATCGAAGAAATTTCAGAAAAAAATTTTTTTCTTCTTTCCTTAAAGAATTTGATCGAAAACTCGATCTATTGGTGGTAGAATTATATAAATAGCACCTTAGAATCTTTTTCGTCATGATTAAAATTATAAATTATAATTAGGTCTTCTCTAGAGATCCGTTCCGCTGTTAAGCTCAGGTAAGCTTCTCATCCGTTCACCGTAAAGCCCTTGTGAAGGCACAAATTAAATGAGATAATCTGTTACCACTCCAGAAGCGGGCGGCCGCCAGGTCATGTGACTCAAGTAAGACGAAAAAATGCCAACATATTTGAGACACTGAAAAAAGTAACTTTTAATCATTTCAGTAAATTTTAATCTCATACGAATCCCCATATTCGTTAACCGTACTTTTTCCATTCAATAAGTAGTCATTTAGAAGGATATTCAAATGCTGAGTGCGAAAAAATCTGCCTAAGAAAGCACACCGATTACCTTAGTTAAACTTTAAATAATACAGTAAATTTGAAGTTAACAATTTTTAGTTCCATTAAAAATTTTATGTTTTTTATCACTGAGAATATTTAAGTTCACGCCATTCGAACATCATATCTCTAAAGATAAGCTATACTCTTGCAGTATTCATTAATCGTTTCACCACTCGTTGACACTTTATAAACTTAATAAAATATTTATTCGAATAGTCAAATTGGGCGATAAATCTTGCTTGCGGGCATAAAATTCCCATGGGAATTGAGGGGAAAAATTTTAGCAGCTGCAGATTGAATATGTTCAAATAGTTTTTCTCAGAAAGTGCAATAAATACTTGGAACCTCTGCCCTGGATCAAATCGCGAAAGCGAAATCAGTGCAGATTTTTGAAAAGAAAATCACATCGCTACCGCCAGAACTACTGGAATTCGCATCTCCTATAAGAGATTAAAGATTATAGTCCCCCCCCCTCCCCCCGCCCCACCACTCTTATCTTTTTATATATTCTTGTTTAACTCGCTGTCCTTGTAAATGCACACTCTTCCTTAAGTGTTAAATATTATGGCATGCTGTTCACAGTACCTTTTTTCTGTAGATTTTTTTTTTCGCCTCTTTTTTCCTCATATTCTCTCCCGTCTGTTCATCGATTTGTTTAATATTCTTCGCCATTTTGCTTTATGACATGTATATTACATGTTCTCACAAGTTTGCGAATAAATTCAATTCAATTCTATTAATGCTACCAATATCAAGTATTTATTCAGCGATTTGGATAATTAACGAATTATGACCATAATCGAATCCATAACAAGATAGCGAATTCTTTTGTTTTTTAAGAGAACGAATAATTTTCTCGTTCATTTGAGGTGCTTTTTGCGAGGGAATCGTTCTTGCTTTTTTTTTCACGGAAGGAGGGGGAGGGGAGGGAAGGTAAGGGGAGAGGTTTCTTGTTTACGCCTAATTTCTGGTTTATGTAAACACTTCTCAATAAGAACTAGCTGTCACCTGTTGAAAGAAATTGCTAAGAAGATATTCTGGTTGAAATATTGTGCGAACGTTGCTTTTATTATTATTGAGTAAAATCATTGAGCAAAAATTGCGTCATAAAAATTTGCATTCAAAAATTGCATAAAATTTTTATGCAAATTGCATAATATCCATTTTTTTTCTGCTAATTTACTACTCTTTAATCATAGATTTCAAATTTATTTATTTATTTATTTATTTATTTATTTATTTATTTATTTATTTATTTATTTATTTATTTATTTATTCATTTTTTGATAATCCACTTTTAAAACAAGTGAGAACTAGTCGTAAGCTGTGATATTATCTTTGCAATGTTCGATGATCATAAAAACAACGGAGCGACACCTTAAAGTGCTAATATCGAGTAGTTTTTCCGCTTTTTTTTCCTCATAGTTTATAATTCTAGATGAATTCGATACAATCGCGAAAACGATCTATAATGTGATATAGGTGAGAGTTGTTGATTACATTCAACGATAGTTGTGATTTGTTGCACTTCTCATTTGTATTGTTTAGATAAGTGAATTTTTTTTTTTTTTTTTTAAATTTCGATTGAAATCAAATGTGAAAATTTATGCCCAAAAAAGTGATTTATTTCAATAAATGGAATTATTTCGCAAATAACTTCTTCATATCAGATATTATAATATTAAGGATAATATGAGTATTTTCTATCTTAATTATTGGAGAGTGAAGGATTTGTTTCTAGCACTTTAGCGAATAAACATTAAAAAAAAAGATCCACTTTCTTCAATTATCTCGCCTTTTTTTTTCTGAAATCTGCTAGTATTTATCCTGAAGTACTCATATCGTGAAATATGCGGATGTGAATATTTAAAGATGAACAAATAAAGATTCTATTGAGTGTTGAATTATGATTGCGCAATTATGGCCGTGTTTAGATGATCGTTTAAGCGATGTGCAATAAAAAACGATTGCACATTTGAAGGGCACTCTAATAAGCAAACCTGCACACTAACAACAAAACCTGATCATGCATTATGCGCGACACAACAAAAAAAAAACTTAATGGAATCAATTCACCTATTAAAAGAGTAGACATGCCTAGCTTTTGCACAGCTATGAATTAAAGGAATGACCAAGCCTTTAAGGCTGAATTATTGCTTAACATTCTCAAAATGAGCAAAATTTCGACAATATTAATAATATGAAATCTAGGCACTTCCGATGTTTGGAAGTTGCTGGGGAAAGAGTTTTTGCGGCGCTGCCACACAATAAAATGGCAAAAATACGAAGCTCGAGTGCAGCAGCTGCTACTGAAATGCATGGATTTGAAGCAAAAAATAAAAATAAAAAATTCAGTAGAATGGTGCACGAGAAAGGTCTACTTAAACACGAGGAGTTATGAAGCAATCATATTGCAATGAAGCAAACGAACAAAAATGCATGAAAATATCGAAAATAATTTTCAAAATTTTTAAAAATATCAAAAAAGAATTTGAAAATTTCTGTGAGGCAGTTGGCAAAAAAAGAATGCATATACTGATCTATTCGCCGATTATCTAAGAGATTATTGCGGAAATTTATTGCGCATTCAAAAATTGCAATTCCCTCCTCGTAACACACTCACATCACTAGATTAATTTTTAGTTGATCGTTCGATCCCATCGATTTATCGGATTTGATCGATTTTGAAGTTGATCATGGCATAATCCTCTTTTGATTTAAGGCTTAAATGATCTGCACCTTTTATTCACTGTAGATAAATTTAAATAATTTCGATTAATTATTGAAAATTCATCAAGACCCCAGTAATAATTGATTTCATTGTAATAACGATGTTTTTTTGCATTTTAGTAATATGAAATTACTAGCGGCATGTAATACTGGGAATCTGATTACTCGTAATAATGTATTAATAACAGTATTTATGAAAATAAAATCGATGCGTTTTTCTTATCCATTCCATTATGCGACTCACTGTGAAAGTGCAACTTTTCAGCGCTAAAATATTCAAATATTTTCTCCTTTTTCAACAAATATCCTCAAAATTTTGATATCTCTAGTCTAATATCTATCGCAAATGATGCATTACTGCTAACATAATCTTCAAACAAGATATTTAAAGTATATTAAAAGAGTGAAAATTATTCCAATATATTTTCGTGTTATTCTATTTTCTTCTTGCAATTTTTATATGAAATTAAATTTCTATTTCAAAAATTTCTATTTCAGATGTTATTTTAATCTTTGATCATGAAATACCTATATGCACTTGCTCATCAAGGTGAAATACATCTCAAGGTGACACGTTTTTACAAGCGATCGTAACTTTGTCATTCATCCGAAACTAGTGCTCATTTAACTCATCAACAATCGGTAATTGCAATCTAAAAGCTAACGGTGATATGTCTGCAATGATAAAAGTACTATTATGATTGCTGTGCTGCGAAATTTTTTATGCTCTTTCTTCTAATGACTTCAATATCAAAATATAAGAAAGTTTCTTTATTAGCTCCTTGGGAATGGGCTTCTTGAAAGTCGATAATGAGCGAGATGTTTTTTCATTCAAACAATAAAGCCCCAGGTAGCCTCATCTGCATAAATATGATTGTATAATATTTGAGGTGCTCAGGCATATGATATAATTTATGCATTAAAATACAACCATATACAGTTTACTCAAGGTGTCGATGACAATAACATTGATGTATTTAATTTAGGCATTTTAAAATAAGATCGTTTAGGAGTTAAACGAACACTGAAGTCATCCGTATATATGTCTGTCTATATTTGAAAAACTAAAACTTTCATAACTCTGACCACTTGGAACTTGAATAATCATATCTGACCAGCTATTTGAAACTTGGATAATGGATCTCCATTCGTTAGAGCCAGAAATATTGTACGATAGAGCAATTATTTAAGTGCTCTAGGACAACCAACGAGTGAAATATTGTGCCCATGTACCACTATAATTACTTCTAAACGAATTCCAACAGTTTCCTCACTCTCGATGACTAATAGTCTACTCACCGAACTTGCTCAAGGATATTCTAAACATGATGATTATTTTCAGGATGACTCGTTCATGCCATACCATTCTCATATCTTGCTGACTAGAAGTGAAAAATGACCATGTCTAAAGCTTTTAGTTCATCTGTATTTCATTTCTTTCTTCTGCAACTGGGCAATTGGATCGATTACTTCTCATTTAAATTTCATCGTTAATGCATAGAGAATTTTTAAAAAAAACTTTTGAAAAATGATATGGTTAAAAATAATTTATAATATTTATTTTTGTTTCACTTATTACCTAACGATTTATTAACTCAGATTTTGAATAGTAGTGGAACTTGAAGGTACTAAATTTGCGACTGGATTTATTACCACAATATTGGATAATTTATAATTGTAAAGGTTGTTTTGCAGGTTGTTGCGATTAGACGCATTGTTTCGCTTAATTCCTAATGTCATTAACTGGAAGAGAGAGAATAGTCAGGTTACTCTGAGAAAGGTGTTTTTGTGCCGGTTTTCTTACCACTGTAAAGCATCAAATTAATGGTTTTAATATCACTATCTCCGATAATCTACAATGGTATTAAAACGCCAACGGTACGTAAATTGCCATATAAATTATTTATTATTGCTCGGGTATGCCAATCGGCTTACGAATTCTTCTTCAAACAATACTGGTTCAATCATTCATTGGTCAATTCCAAGTAAAATTTGGTTGAATAGCTGAAGCAAGTACCATCTGGAGTCAGAGCTCATGCCTCATTCATCATGCAAGGTGTAAATTTAAATTGTTTGTTTATTAGTAGATAGAACAAATTTGAGTAGCTACATTCGTTCAGTTACAATTAGTATTGCATCGATGCTTGGTGGGTGAACCTATAGCGTAGTGGTGAAGAGTTTGAAGCGTCTCGCGAACGACCGTAGTTCGGTTTCCTGTTCACATATATAGGCGCACCTTCTGTGGCATTTTTATCCTCATTATCTGTTCACAATCAATTAGATGACGAAATTTTGAAGTGTATGAAATTGTATTCAACAATATTTATCGAGTAGTTAAAATCCATCTGCCTTTATGAGATTAAAAGACCGACCATTGTTTATAAAATAATTAATGAGACCACGATTTCTTTAATAAAAAAATATTTCAAAAAAAAAACCAAACTCTGTTCGATAGGAGTGCCATTATCCGATAAACGTTGCAGATCATCGATCAAATTTCAGCATTTTTTGAATATTTTGCTTTCTCCCTCTCAACGATTTTATTGAAATTTTTTCTGTTGAAAACTTCAAATCTCGTCGATAATTCATATTCAATTTGAGATAATTTTTTGCACAATCACTAAGACTTATAGGGAACGATCTAGCGCAAAAGTGTACGCCTGAATGGAGCAAAAGAATACATGTGTTTTTTGCGCAAAAAAAAAAAAAAAACTATCGTTGTCCTATGTCGTCTACTTTAGCTATCGTCTCAAACCTTTGAGTGTCCTTGAGACGTCTAGCAATAAAACGAAGAACTATTTCCTTGACACATCAGAGTTCAATTGCAAGTTTTCTCAATGTGGGGGAAAAATCAGAATGTCTATAGAGGAGGAGGAGGGGGGGGGGGGGGGGGGGNGGGACGTCAGCATGTTGGTTGCTCTTTTACTCAGTTCAAAGACTAGTCGTACACTGAACAACCCATCCCGCTCAAAGACTTCAATCGTATGCCGAACCTATCTCCCTCCTTCCCAAGTTTTGAAATAACAAAACTTAGTGGAATAAATTTTCCTCGCTAAAAAAATTCTCTGAGATATTAGTGGAGCTAGAAAAATATGAAATTTTCTGAACATTGTAAAACTGAGGTAACTCATTTTGTGAGATATAAATTTAAAAAATGAGCAACCCCACCTCATTATAAAAGGAGATAAGGAAGAGGAAATAAGAAAGTTTCGATGAAAAATTTTACTGAACATAGAAGAAGAATTGCATATCGCTTCTTTTTTCAAAGAGAACCTGTTGAAGGCCAAAATCAACATTACAAAACAATATGAAAAAAGCGTAAACGCATTGAATTCTTTCTATGAATGCCGAAACAAGAAACTTTGCAATGTTGACATATTCGAGAAAAATAAAGTTGCAAAAAGATTTGAAAAATATCACAGTAGTTTACTGGTGAACTAATTGAAAACATAGATGTTCTATTTTTCAATATTCAAAAAAAGCGACCATTATTAGGAGAATAAAATTTATGACTCTAAATAAAAAGCGATGATGCAGTGAAAATTTCCCCAGAAAGATTCCTGCAAGCATAAATTTTTTGGAACTTTTTCCCCATATCTCTTGACTTCCTCCTCGTTTCCACTTTCAACACCCTCCCACTCCCTAATCAACTCTCCACACCTTCGCTTATATATCACATTGCTCGTTTTTAAACAAAGAAGCATTACGGTGATGTGAAATAGGTATATAACAATGCTAGAAATTCCAATTGCTAAAATCTTTACCTGAGCATACAATACGATTTGCACCTTTATATTAAGCTAATGAGGGCTCCAAATCACGCTTTTTCATCCCCTCGTCATATGCAAATTCTCGTGAATATAAAATTTCCGGCTATGTCAACATCTGTTGATATAGCCGTACGTAGATCATGTTACCCTTTCGTGACCATAAATATTTAGCACGCCATTCTCGATCAGATAGTTGCATAAATATGTTCATCCTATCAGTAATACAATTACTGAGGGTGAATGTGAACTCACAGCAGTATTGTTTTAAAAGCCGATCCCACATGCAAATACCATATTTGTACAATATTATACGGTACGATACAACACGACACAGTAAGCTTAAAATTTATTATAAATTCTTGGCAACTAATCAAGAAGGCTAATTTCACTGACTGGCATCGTAACAAGTGCGGCGACAACGATATTAGATTTGGCAGTTAATAAAACGCGAACATCACTTGAAAGACCTTTTTCAGGATTGAGACAATGCACGAGTGTATCAAAAGTGTAGCTCATTCCGGAAACAAGTGCCGGAAGTGGTATAAGACATTCGTCAAATTTGTACATCTCTTCATTGTAGTGAAATGTGAGCCAATGTGACTGCAATGGATGCACTCTGAAATCACACAGTTATATTAATAAAATATCATATGGTAATTGATTTCGCTTTGAATTCTCAAGTGGTGCTTATTTATTTATTTACTTATTTATTTATTTATTTATTCACTTATTTATTCATTTATTTATCTATTTATTTATATATTTATTCATTCGTTGATTCAGGAATCAGAAAGGCATGGTCACAAGATTCCATCATGAGTACAGAAGTGATCGTTCGGAGAAGGCTTTTAGTCAAGACAGATTTCCACTCGCTATAGCTTTTCTGCCTATGGCAATAGTTTTATTATACGTTCATTTGATAATATAAAATGCCGCTTTACTAACAAATACCTAAAACAGAATCTCGAGAGTTTTGTTCTAATCTTTGAAAGTCTTAAATTTGTTAAATTGTGTAAATGTCGGAAATGTTTTTAAACGATTAATTCAAGGTCGTTAAATGATTGATCACTTTTACAAATCATAAAAATCAACATTTTTAGTGTACGAAAAAGTACACTAAATATAGAAATAAAGCATGCGAGAAAAAAATCATCGATGAAGTGAATACATTCGTATAGATGAAGAGACTAGCAAAGAGTGGAGTAAATAGTGCAAAAATTTGATGACATTATAGAGTTTACAAACAGATTCTATCTTAAAATATTAGCCTAATAAATATTTATTCTAGGCCAAATAAAGAAAAACTAATTATATTGCAAATATTTAGCGTCGAAAATTCGAAAATCGATTTAATGAGAGAGTAATGAACGCTTTAAAAAAACAAAAAACAAAAAAAAGGAAAGCAACCAAGGAGATTAGCATAATGCGCGAGTTTGCAGTCAAATGAGCTTACGTGTAGTAAACAAAGATACAATACGTAGCATTACCTTTTCGTATGGAATCTAACAGTTCTACCTGTATTAAGCGCATGAAAAAAATCCGCTTTTTCAAGCATTACAAATGCTTCAACCAGGTTTGACGATTAAAACATCTTCCAAAACTTATCTTTACCATAAGCAAAATCATAACATATTGAGAGATAGGTGATCTCCTTAATGAGGTAAATATATTCAAACCTCATAGCTGCATATTTGCAACGCACAAAATGAAATTCATAGCCGGGCAAACGTGTCTGTGCATCACGTGCATATGTATATGATGGTGAAGGTAATGTGAGAAGCGATTTTTTAGGCATTGGTGGAGAGTATTAGTGATAAAACGACAACGATATGCCGACAATTACAACATAAATTCTGCAAAAATTTTACAATTGGTACTTTAGATGCGGAAATGATCTCGCTTAGTAAACTGCAGTAGCACTTATTGATGATGAAAGAATCGACTAAATTTCCGCCGGAAATTGAAGTTGTCGTTGGTTTCTGATGATCAGTATTCTGCTTCCACTAGAAGATCGATTTATAAGAGGATGCGGATGTGGTGGACGCGGTGGAAAGCAGATCTATGTGACAGATGGAATAACGGTTGAAAAAATAAACCTTCTAAGATTACAACAGATAGCACCATCGTTGGATGCCGCAGTTTACTTTGCTAGAGGCAAGTGGCTCAGTCGCATCTTCGACAGAATTTATGGCGTATTTACAATAGCCAGAGGGCTTATAACACCGTGATGGGTAAAAAGCGAATGACACTTCTGGACAACAAGGCTCTCAAGTCATTACTGTGCATAGACTTGCTCAATGGAAATGAATATTTCGAATCAGATATCCCCAGATCGGACAATACGTTTAAAGCTGAACAGGACGAGAGTGAAAGCTCGTTTGAATGGGTACTTTCCTATACTTTCAATGAATGATCGTTATGCCTTTTATGTCTTGCTGTTTTTGTTGATGATAAAGTTTAATGCTAAGGTGGCTATCAGTTATTACACCCGATGCTAATCGATGATATTACCACTAATGGCACTTATTAGTAGCAACCGCACTAGTATTGGTCATTACCACCTCTAGTACTACTTGGTATTGTCACCCTTTTTACTCACTACTTCGTACCATCACCCTCCATTACTATTAGGTACTACCATTCTCAGCATTTCTTGTTGCCACCATCATTACCACTATCTTACACTATTGCCTCTGTTTCTTTTTAGTGCTACCACTTCTGCTACTACTTGATACTGTCACCTTTAGCACCTGGTATTACCACCTACCCACTAGTACTATGCGATACCACCACCACCTTTATTACTACCTCATACTGCCACCCCTAGTACTATTTGTACTACCATTCCCCTTCCTACATGGTTATGTACAAACTACAATACTTAATAGGAGCAAACCCTACGTTCAGCGTTATCTACTAGCACGAGTAGCAATTGTAGTAACGCCTGCCACCATCGATTAGATGTTTAATATTGCAACATTATTTCTACTGAATGCGAGCATAGTAATGAGCATAACTATTGATGTCACTGCGATTAAGCATCGTTGATTATATGAGCTAAAAAAGACCCATTTTCTTTTCATAAAAGAACGAGCACAACTTTTTTTAGATCTGATTACGGAATCGTATTTGAAAGCATAATTTGCCATTTCCTTTCTACAGAGTTCTGCTGAAATTCCAATGAAAAATTTAAGGGGATTTTTCAAGTTCATTTATTATGGGAAGACAAAAAAAGCTATCGACAGTAGACCATAGTTTCAATTGATTCTTTATGCATGGGCCATTTCTTGCGATTTTTTAAGGGATAATTCCAAATTCTCTTAATGGGATAAATATTTGAGCTTTCCATAAAATTTTTTCATAATAAACTTAACAAAGCAAGATGCCTAAAAAAGATATTTATTGCACTTTTCGACGCCGAAACACAATTGGTATGTGAATTCGAAACGTTCAAATGAGAATGAGGAAATTTTCGATCTTTTCATTTGAATTAATGAAATATGACACGATTACCTCATATCTGCAGATTACGATCATCAAAAAAAGTGGAAAAGCGTGCCAATCGAGAGGCCAACTCGATGGGCGCACATACATTCCGCCTATTTCATCGACCAATTCGATAAGATATCAACAAATAAGAAATTCATTTTGACAATAAACAAATAAGTAGAAATAAATAAAAAATCGCAATGAAAAATCCAAATTGTTAATGTTCTAACTAATATAAACATAAATTCAAACCCTCTGCCAAAAATTAGTTCTTCCTCGCTATATTTAAGTATATATAACTCCGTCCAACGCAAACAGACCAACGTAACAGATGATATAGGGAGTCAACTGATAGTCCTTGATCGGGATATCAAATGATTCAGCAACTTAACTTTCAAGGATTGGTAAGTTGAAACGAGTGGGCACGTTGAAAAACATATTGATAGAGTAGGTACCAAAACATTAGATTAACAACAATCAATATGAACATATAATGTATAGGGAGCATTCCTGGGGACAAGCTTCGCCAATATGTTCTTGTAAACATACTCAATCATTTAGGAAAACACCACTAATAGCAACGCTTCGTGAAGACATTGAACGTAGTTCAAAAAAATTTTAGTTCCACGTAATCTTCATTTTATTATATGGTGACATATGTCTGAAAATGCTATATATTAGTAGTGACCGGGTGTTGCTTTTATAAGGTGGATTTTTATATATTTTCGATTTTTATATATGTTGCTTAAACTTGCTTGCATATTTTTATATATTTTCATGGGATTATGAATTTTTTTTTCATCAATAACTGATAGAACGACAAAAAATTACGCGCTGAACTTGAGAAAATCTCACAAGTGTTGTTCGTTGTTCATCAAATTTTATTGCTTTAAAAATTATCGTTGAATTTTTCCACGCCATTTCGTTGAGACTTTTAAACTGGTTTTTTTCAAAATCTTTCACTGAATCATTCGTCGCTGACCTCATAGAGAGTCTTCTAAAACGAAAGTTGTGCTTTCTTAACTTATCATATTTTCCAATCAGAACACCGATGAAGCTTTTCCTTTCATTTTTTTTTTCAAATCAGTCGATAGATCGTTACGCTGATAATGTATGCCACTGAGCTCACTGATTAGTGCAGAATTGTCTCCTCATTCGTAGAACTAATCAATTCGACACAAAATTGATAGTGTATTTTTGCAGTTCTTTAGTGGTGCCTCTATGGAAAGTTTCATTTTTTCTTTAGGTGAAATGCTTATCATCTCAAAAAATCGATATAAAAATTTTTTCCACTCCTTTGTGAAGGAAAAGATGACAGCATACATCAAAATACCCTTAAGGGCGAAATGAAAAGAATCTAAGGAATGTTGTCATAAAGGTTGCAATGGATCGTTTGGAGCAAATGTTTTGTATTTCGTATGATTGATGAATATTGAGAAAGTGAAATACCTGAAGAAATTTCCTGTAAGGATTAGGTGAATTCAGACAAGGTTTTTCTCCTTAGAATACGATCTAGACATGTCATTAATTATTGTGATTTCACATGCGGAAATTTTTGCATCACACGACGTCACAACATTCTTTGACCTTTTAGAATCGAATGTTTCATTGTTTCGAGTTCCTAACTTATGATCTTGCGTGGTGCTATCGGGTCCTACGATAGCGAGTCTTACGATATCAGGTCATATGATATCAGGTCATACGATATCAAGTCCAATGAGTTTGACAGACAGAGTAATGTGATAAGGAGCCCAAAAATAGTAAAGTTATGCTACAAGGCACTGAAAACGAATGACCAAATATTAGAACTAATTCTGTTCCGCCTGAACCCTCCCCCACGATTTCTGCGGACAAAAATCTCGGTCATTTGCAATATACAAAAGCAATAACGATTACTGAACGATTCCTGTTAACCTTTGCATAAATGAATTATGGTTACTTAGACATTTTTAAGCCTGCCTGATAGTCTTCCAC
>JAAVTS010001513.1:33780-46948 GCA_022845575.1 Baylisascaris ailuri
GGGGGGGGGGGAGGAGGGCCACATCAAGTAAAAAAATTTCGCATCGTGGTACTCTAGGTGCTCGTATATTTTATACAGTCTTTAGAAGCCCGAGTGTCAATAACAGGATGTTGCTAGTTGCAAAAGCGTAGTCGCATCCCTTCATCCTGTTAGCTAAGACTTCGTCACCCCCTTCCCCTTTATTCTCTTCCTCCTTCCTCCTCAATCCACCAAAAATTACTACAGTGATGAATTTTTGAAAAAAAATATTTTTGCTTCAAATTTTATCCAACCCGTCATTGAATGAAGCATTTGAAAAGATGGATGGAAGCCACCGTTCAAGTCAATGTTTAAATTTACAGCGAAAACGGCAATGGGGACAATGAATATTGTTCGAATTAACGTATTATCCCCCATCTTATCAGTGTTTTTCCATTCAGAATGACCGAAATATTTGATATTTCTGTGGTCAGCTTGTTAAGCTCATTTATTTATTGTCACGCTGAGTAAATTTTTGAACAAAAAAATCTACTATAGCGAAAATAAACGAATTGAAAACAAACCGAAGAATTCAAATTTCTAGCTAAGAAATTTAAGAAGCAAATATCACACTAACACCGCTGGCATTTACTGTCACGTTGCCTTAGAGTTGATAATCACCTAGAGTTGATAATAGATTCATTATAATAATAGTAGAGTGATCATTTCGTTTAATATTTGAGCATTTTAGCACTAATAAGATGTAATGATTATGAGTTTTGAATAATAAAAATAAAAAATAGTATCTGAATATTCGGTTGCTATTATTCATACATAACAAAAATATAGATAAAAATGTTTGAATACACGATTGTTGTAAGCTAGTGAATGCTGAATTGCTTGAAAATATTCCACTTAAAAGAAAGGATTGAATATCACACACTATAAAATCAATAAGTACTGAATAGGGGATGATGAGTGAGCACAATATGAATTTGGAAGAGAAAACCCAATTGGTGCATTTGGGCGCTCGAATTTGTTGCTAATGCAAATCGAAATTAGGGCGATGTGATTGGTGGTCTGGCTGGCACGACATCAAAATTGTTCCACATCAAATACGATGACAACACATCACATCCTCATTGCTAGCTTTTCCAATACTTTTGGTTACATTTCCACGTACTCTTCTATAAGTTAAAAACTGAATTGCAAATTTTTAACGGGTAAATGGGTAAGTGCAAACAAAATAGATCATCGTGTCGTATAAGTGCATTCTTTAAAGGAACAGTAGCACTTTCGATCTCTTTTTTTGGTTTTTGATTCCAATCATTGATGCACTTTAAAGAGCAAATAAAGAAGTGCTAAATGCCTCTCCTTACTTAATGCGCATGACTCATTCAACAGTACTATTTAAAAACTACTCTTAAATTAAGCAAAATTGTTTTGCCATTCCCTTTCTTATAATACTTCTTTAAATAAATAAACAAGCGATTATCTTCTGATCCAATAACGCCTGAAATAATATAGAATTCGAACAAATGAATAAGTCAGTTAGTGCAGATAGAATACAAAGCGCGATATGTGCTTTTTGGGAAATAATTCAATACATATAAAACTAATGCTCGAAATCATTTCCCAGGAGCATCGCTTGAAGAAAAATGTTGTTTCTCTTCTCGAATATTAGCCCTTCTTCACCATTTCATTGAAGAATGAATTTAGACTTCCGGTGGAATCCGAATTTGGCGCCTTAAGATAATAAAAAAACTTCAGAATCATAAAATCATCGGGTCTAAATCATAAAGATATAATTGTAAAGATCTGAAAAATAAACTATAGGAATCATGCAGATAATGAGGAAATAAACAATCCAAGAATTATATAATTTTAGCATTAAAAATATTCTAGGCACTTGAAATTTATGAAAAAGTCTTTCTTCATTCAAGAAAAGTTGTGATTTGCTTAACATAAATAGACCTAATAAGTGAAGCGTACAGCCGGGTATGAGCAATAGAAGCGAATTGGGCAGCCGATAGCTTCTCATTACTGATTCACGAGAAGGCAATGATTGCCTCTTTTCTTGCAGTCGGTTACTCTCCCCTCAGTTGCTGAATAAATAGTGACTGCAATAAGGATGAGTGTCTCGCTCAACAACGATGCAACAATCCGTCAGCTTGCAAGTTGCATTACTTCGGCCACTCTACAAGGGCAAACTTTAGTACCAAACTTTGGGTTGCTTTATTGCTATGCAAATTTTGCAGTTTGGCAATGAAAAGTTCGTTGAAGCTTTTCAAGAGTTAGTGCTAAATCTAGATTTTCGAATAGCAATAGGAAATTCTCCCCAAAGCTTGAGGATTCAAATTTAGGTAAGAGGTAGAAAGAGTATTGCAGGTGCTAATGACTTACTAATTTGAACGTTCAACGAATTTCTTATTGAGAAAAATTTCGCATTAACGTAGCGCTGATATATTCACGATCACTATACACCTAGCTGAAGAGGTTATGTTTTATATTCGGTTTAAAAAATTTGCTAGCTTCTAGGCGCCTAAAGGCTACATCAGTCACGCTTGAAATGGATCCTGATTGAAAGCGGTATGAGGAATAACTACGCCAAGGAGGATTCATTGACCCTTCTTAATGGGGATCTTTGAGGATGTTTTTTGACGAACAGAAGTTCCAATATTAACACAAAGAGTGCAAATGTGGAAATAACTGAAAAAATGCTAACTGTTTCTGTTGTAAAGGAAAAACAGGGTATTAGAGAAAGTGAAATGTGAACGAATACGATATATCAAAAGCTTCACTTTAAACTAGTATAATTAACGCATTAGCTATCAACACATCTCAACACTCCAAATGATGCAACAATAAACATTCCTATAGGCAGAGACCTATAAATAAAGTGCCGCTGTAGTTTATTCCTTAGGGCATTTCTGATGATGAGATACTACGAATGAAATGAGAGAAAGATTGAAGTGATAGGCTAGTAGGGAAAAAAAAATCAATCTAACAATTGATCTTGAAGTGAAAATCAACGCATTCAGTGTAGGCGTGAAGGTGAATGTATGAAAACAACTACGAAAACTAAGAAAAATAGCTCTAGTTGATCTATGGTTAAGGAAGCGATAGTGAAATGAAGTGAATAAACGATTGTTATTGAAATGCTCGCTACTCTAACAAGTGATTTCACTCTCATCACATTGGACACAGCAATAATAAGCCAAAATGGCCAATAATTTTGAAGTTTGATTTTGGAACCTTTTTTGATTAGTTGGAATGATCCATTTTTTTATGCCGTAGAAACTGATCGAATAACAGGCAATCAGCAAAATATGTAAGAGAGTGCAACGGCAATAATTTCTGCGTTTTTTTTTTTTTTTTTTTTTTATAATATACTGTGACTGTCATAACGAGAGATACTGCTGAAGCACTGATAAGAAGTTGAGTTGTTTATTAGTTTCAGCGCTAGTGATAACAATGTAGTCAAGAAAAAAAGAATCGAATATTATTGATACGCAATGTTGTTATCAGCTGTTTATGAAAATGTGAAATGCGCTAGAAAAGACAAAAGGCTATCATTGATATTCCTGAAATTGCCAACTACCGATTCCTTAGTTGTCGTCTTACTTGCTCAATAACTCAACGGTAATTTTCAATTATTTCAGAACTATAAGTCCTAAATCCAGTATGAAACTATTGTTAGCAGTCACCCCAGTGGGCTGAAAGAAATGTTGGCGAAGGTTGTTATTAACATTTCTATTCATGAAATGTTTGTCACTGCTCTGAAGAATTTAACGGAACATCGCTCTACTCAATGTTTAGAAAGCTAATATTTTCCATTAAGTAGATTTACTGCCTGCATAAACCGCTAAATCGACATAGTCAACTATGAAATTTTCATCTGCCAATAGGAAATCGCTAGACCTATATGACTGACATCTCTAGAATAATAGATAGTTATAAGTATATAGATGGCTGAGAATATCGAAGTCGTCAGAGATTGAAGTGTTTTGTCGTGTTGATATGAATGACTACACCAACAATGTAGCTTCAGGGAGATATATATTAGTCGTTGTTTTGAGATGCGATCTACGCATTGCCCATATGGATTACTCTTACTCTTATGTTAATCGTTGATAATATTTAATTTGTAAACGAACTCCTCATTTATGCTCGGATAGAGCAACTGTTAGAGTGTTGTTGCGTTTAGTAATGACAGTTTTTTTGTCATTGAGATGGATTCATTCTAAAATAGCAGTCTAATATTAAAAGGGACTTTTATTTCGGTGATACTCTTTCACGGAGGTTGGCGGTCCTTTTGTAGAAGACTGACTATTGAGATCATAGGATCAGAGCGATAGACGGAAAGAGACAAGGTAGATAGAGCGCAAAATCTACATAGTTATGTGAATTAATCTCTGCAACGCACATTATTTTGCCTTGTAAAATCAACAATAAAGACAAGATCCTTTAATTTCATTCTTTTTGAGACAGCTTCTATTAGAGCATAGACAGTTGGACCTAGTTTGAACTCATGCTCGAAGATGAGGAGGTTGGGAACATCGAGCTGTATGGATTAAGAGAATGAAACAGGATTAGTCAGTCATTTTTGTGCGCCGAAGATGGAATACGAGAATAAATATGGTCACACGTAACAACTATCTAATATTTGTTAAGCAAGCAGAGTTCACAAAGAATCTCTCCACTATCGTGCAAATTTGCAGTCTTATCTCTTCACCGAGTGTTCTGCTCATTGGGCTGTCTTACATACGATGACCTAAGGTCATAGCACACTGATTATTAGCCATGGCAATTAATCAAGAGAGAGGAAGGACAGTCATGAAAGATGGAGAGGAGGGGAAAGAAAGAAAACGGTGATCTAGACAACGGAGATCAGCTAAATTAACGACAATCACGATCACTGAGCAATGGTCAATTTTACAACGCGACGTTCGCGTGTAGTGTCCGTGTACCCTTTGCATCCGTGTTCATCGTTTCTACTATGTGGCAGAATTTCTCTGTTTCGTTTGTGTGACAAAAGGGAATGAGGATGGGGAAGGGGGAGAAGGCAAGAAAAACATTGGGAACGGAGGTGTTGGGAGGACGCGGAGAGGAGGAGGGAATTCAGAGCTAGATTTAATTGAAGTTTTTCATGATTTGTCGACTTTTTCGATTATCTACCGTTTTTTATCGAGTTTAAACGTTGTGATGATTTTTCGATTATATAGTGGCACCTGTTTTCATTCATAAATGTAAAAAAAAAATTTATTAAAGGCTGGCGCAAATCGTTTGTGATCCTTTGTTAATATTTATAAGAATACTATTATTGGCAGGCGTACTATCGATAGATATGATTATATGAGAGACTATAGCTGTGAGCATCTAATGCGTTGAGTATAGATGGTGATAATACTTTGTGGTGATGTTTCGGCTCTTTAAGCCACAATCTTTATTTATTTTATTTACCTATTTATTTATTTATTTATATATTAAATTAATGTGTTATGAATAATAAATATGAGCCATATTTATTGATCATAGCATATCAATCGTCACTCCACATCCCACATTCAGGAAAACTCTCTTCGCAACCGATTATATGATCGTCTGTGTCACAACCCCTCTAAGTGTGTTATCTGTTCCACGAACAATCCAGATGAATGCTGCATGAAAGGTGTTGTTTATTGTGTTTCACCATATATGAATTTATTCTTCGATTTTTGTTTTGTTTTGTTTTGCATGGACGTACCAGAGAGTTGCGTTATTTCTGAAATTGGAACCTTCATGCGTATAACATCCACAGCGGTAACAGGTGAATTAGGTGCTTTGAAGACGACAAATAATGCGACAGGAACATTATTTTTGGGAAATTTAAAATATGAAAATATAAATGCAACAGTGGAAATAAAGTTTCACAAGGATTTTCAATAAACCACTTCAGCTTCAAGTTAGATACTACTTGAACAACTTGCTAGTTTTCGCGGAACCTAAAAGTTTCTCCAGAAAAACATATTCATTTGTAGAATATGCAGAATATAAACCGGCCCAAAAAACCTTCCAACATTGACCAACAGTATACCCTAGACCAGTGAATATATAGATCACAATCATATGAAGAAATTGTATAATCACCGGTTTAATCATATTGTCGAATGCTTAGAATCAGAACTGCTACGACGAAACAATGAAAAAGTCGAATACGAGTTCGAAATTGCAAGCTGTGTATCCCGTTGTTTCGCTGCGTGCTAATAGTGTCGAGGATGGTCGATATTTTTCCCCTCCGGCACTCTCAGGATTCCTCACTTTGTTCTCTAATCATTTGTTGTTTCCGGGTTTCTAAGGTCACCGCTTCCTTTAAGCGTCTCTAAACATGATTGCATCATAGACACATGACTGATGTCCTTGACGAGTGAGCGAGCGATACTGCTGACTCCATATTGTTGTAGTCGCATCTGTTATCGTGCATGCAAGTGTAGCAGACGAATGCAGACTAAAGTGAACGATTTTTATCAACGTTATGTAACGAGGTAGTACGCATCTAATTGAACATCTTATTAATAGATAAGATTTACCTGTGAAAGAAAATTAAAATACGAAGAATGTATAATTAATAAGAATAAATCGCGAAATTGTAACCTTTGGATTCTACAAGAATTTTTGAAGTTTTTATAGTCTTTTCTAAGAAGATGCATAGTTTTTTCCCTTTTCTTTTTTTCCCCCTTTTTTCCCTTTCCTTGGACGTGCAGAGAATTTATTTTTGGGAAAAATATTTACATTTATTAAAAGAATTTTTTCGAAAATGTGTAATTAAAAGGATCTCAAAAGTTTTTGTTAGTTTTCGCAGTGTAATATCTTTCCATGTGTTTGTATATATATATGCATATTCCCGTCTATAGCTTTTACAACGTTGTATCTTCACATATGTATTTTAGTGGTCTATGGTTTTTTCTGTCGGCCGGTCTACCTCATAGTTTCAATTCGAAAACAGTAAAAGTTGCGTGATGAAGTTGTTGGTTATAATCTCCTCCTTAATTTTGTCTTTCATACTAAATTTTCGAAAAATTTATCAGAGCATATATAAACTATTTGCAATGTGGTATAGAAATCAGTTTTCTTAAATGCTCATTGAATGGTTAGATCAGCATCCGATTGGCCGAACACACTGAAATGCATAGACGCATGTCTTTCCATATATTTCCTCAAAGGTGGTTCATATGGAATTCTCATTGTTTTTGATAAAACTTTGCCGAAAGATTTCCACTAATTGTTGTTTAGTTATCGATATCAATATAAGCTCTCACCATGCTTTTCCCACTCGCTTTCCCTGCCAATTTTGAAAAGTACATTTTTCACAATCTGTGATTGTACTATGTAAAAATATGAGAGAGAAATGGAAGAGTCGAATCGATTTTTTTCGTTGTGATCGTTGATTTTTTCCCTGACATATGATCATTTACGTAGCAGTCACGTGAAGCAACCAATTCATTTGAACGCTGTTGTCCTCGCCAATTCATTGCTCTCATTATTACAACAATAGCGACGTTTTATATTAAATATTGTTGGTTTTTTGGGTATATTATATAATTTTTGTATGTGATTTTGTCCGAAATGTCGATTAGGACGTCAAAGATTGTGTAAAAAATTTCAACTTATCGTTTCTATATTACTTTAGTCTTAAGTAAGTTGACCATACACAAAAATAGTTCCGACAAAAATAATTCCAGCAGTAACATTCTCTCAACGGAAGCAATAGTATGCGCTTATTGGTTTCACCGGTGTCTTCAAATGACGGACCAAAAGATGTATATTTTCAAATGGTCAATCGCAAAAGCTTTCATGATGGAACTTTTACTTTCATATCAGCTACAGTTATATTTGTAAAATATATTTAGATGGAAGAAGATAAATAATAGATAGATTCGATGGTCAACTTTTTGTTGAGGATCTTTTAACGTATATCCTTCACTACTGGATAACTTTTATTGGGCGAAGGGATAGAAAGCAGTTTAATCTGATGGATTCAATTAAAAAAAGCGCTTATCGTGCTTTTTCCATAATGCGTTTTCTTATTTATTGTAAAATAGACAAATATTTCAGATTATGAGAATATGAACGATAAAGGAGTTGTTCTAATCAGAAATGCAATTGTTGGTGTGGTATGTGGCTTTACTGCTGGTATGCTATTGGACAGGGCTAGCCTTCATGTGATACTCACTCATGCCGAAGGACTTCGTTATACGAATGCGCAAAGTAAAAACATCGTTGGCATTTGATTAAATTCGATTAAGCAAACCTTCTTATGAATTCCTCCTTTTTTGGATTTAAGAAGCTGCAATGTTAGATGGTTAGGTTTAGATTAACAGTGACTCTAGCATAACCTCCTCTGCCATATTTCCACCTCATTCGCCGACTTCGAAAGTAATTCATCGTATTGTTAAAAATGCGTATATATTTGCAAAAAGCGCACTGTTTCATTTCACTGCGATCGAGTCAGTGAAAAAAAAACCAATTTCTTGTTGATCAGTAAATAAGGAAGTAGATCATTTGTACGTGACTACATCATTTTGCATACAATTGTTTTTCACAGATTATGAAACTTTTTTTTTTTTAAACAATGAAACATTAAATTGCATATCGCATCAACTTCATTTGAATATTTTTTCAGTTGTTGCATTTCAACGATAATTCCGTTTTTCATTTTGCGGTTTTTCTTTATTTTGTTTTTTTTCTTTCTTTTTTGTTTTCTCAACTTCTTCCTTTTCCACATTTTTTTGGTGAAATTATGCGGCAGGTTGCGTCTTTTCTTCATTGGTCGTAGTGAGTAATAGAGGGGAGAAGTAATCAAATTTGCGAAAATTTATGTATTAGCAGTTATATGTCTAGGAAATTTAAGGTTTATAGAATTTTTATCATTCCTATCGAAATAAATAAATACATATTTTCAGTTGAAATGGTTTTTCTTTGTGGAATTCTCGGATTGGGAATTGGATTTCCGGTCGCCTCTCTTCAGCGACATATCAGGCCATATTATATTAATTTAATCGCATGTCTTGGAAGCATAACAGGATTTCTGCTTCTTTGGACAGCGACCCTCTACAATGGATGGTTCTGGGATAAAGCTGGCGTTCTTGCAATGTACAATTTTCTCGCAGGTAAATTGAAAATTTTTTATCACTGTATTAACAAATCTTTGAAAACGCAAATATATGAGCTGTTTTCAAAGGCTTCTTACGCTCTACTGAGTGAAAAAGATATTCTGGTAGATGTATATGATCCTTAATCAAGGTAAAAAGGGCTAATTTCAATCGCATATCGTCTGAAGTGAATTCATCGAATATTTGAACACGGATTATTTAGACAGTTTTGATAAATTCTCTTCAAGCCACATAGTAAGAGGAACGGAAAATTTTTAAAATTTAGGGAAAAATTAAATGATCGATTTCTTCAATAAGGAGAATAAATATTACTGCATATATTTTCAACGTCTTAATTCCTCTTCTTTATATTCCCGGTGTCATCAGGTTGTTTTTCACTTATCTTCTCTCATCCGACTCCTCATTTACTAATTGTTTTCGCATCCTAATGAAGAATTCGCATTTGAGAGAGAGACTGTATTTTGAAAGATACTTGTCTAGCCGAACATTGCTAATCTGATTAGCCGAATCGGATCGAGACATCAGCACATCAAAATGAATGAACAGATAAAAGGAAATAAGTTAAGTCATGGCGATAATAATGTGAACATACGGGACTCATGCTGCACCGTAGATGGTACCACTTCGAATTGAATTTTAAAAAAACACTTGAACCACATAAGCTGGAAAGGCCGATTATAGCTATAGCCATTCGACCACATCCACATATTCATTACCGCAACCTTCTAACTATCTCAGAACGCTTGAAATTAGCTAATAATCAAATGCACAAAGCTGAACAAGCATATCATTCAAACGCTGAATTATGATGGCTATTTAAACCAGTACACCTTAAAAAATTAGATTTCCCCTTCTCACAAACAGTTTATTCATGTTTCATGTGTTCCTATGTAAAAAAGTTACTTACTGCATTACTTTTTGTTCTTAATAGGCATCATTTTCAGGTCATTCAATTGGGTATGCTTATTATACGAGTTTATGGGTTGGTATGAGTTCATTTCCTACAGTCAAAAACGTCTTCTCATGGATTCATCATTTACCTTTGGTAAATGCTTTAGTCTTCTCCCTTAGTTCCTGAGCTCAGCTATGCTGAAAAAAAAACCTCGTCTCGTGGAAAAAATTGGACAGGGATGCATTAATACAGGCATTTTCACGGAAATTCAGAACTATACGAGTGAGCTATCACTCATGGAGTTGAGAAGGGCAAGTGCGATCTGCCGGATGAGTCACCGACTTCAGACAAGTGGAATCACGTGAAAAATATACTCGGAGATACCCTATTTGTGATGCAATAGGTTAAATCCCGTACAAGACCAGCCAAAGACTTGGTATCACGACAACCTTAACATAAGGAGGAAACGTCAGCAATAGTAGATATATAAATGAGTATTTGGCGATCTATGGCAAGGTCGTCGTATACGTTGGTAATTGTAGTAACAGGTAACTGTCTCGATGAGGATTACCGGACATGATGACATGAAGTATGAAATGCAACCGTTGTGTATAGAAGGTAATTGTGGATTTTAGACTACGTTTCGAACGGTTACGATTATATTTTTTAGGTTTGCAGTGCTCTCTTATTATGGATGATTGTCACAAATCTGCGTCATCTTCTAATGGTACAGGTCATTGTCGTAATGGTGGCTTCATTCATTTCAATCGTCCTCTTAAGGTAGATGATGGCATCTTTAATATTTCTGATTTGCGTTCCTGCAGGAAAACATCACTTATATAAGGGGCTTTTCGAAAAGGTGTATAGAGTGAGTTGCAGAACGAAAGCAATTTTTAATTTTGTTTTCTAATAATGAAAACCTATCCCTTACGTTAATTAATTCATCGACCAAAAAGGGTACCTTTCTCAGGATGAACAATTTGAAGTCATATGCGCAAAAAATAATTCCTCCTATGTTTCATTTAAATCAATCTGATATTGTTCTAATGATTCTAGAGGACGGAATGTTTGGATGTGAAATAGAACGAACTTCCTTCCAGGACGCCTGCAAGGGTTGAGGCGCCAGTAAGAGTGACGGGCGATGCACGGCAGTTTACGTTGCCTGCCTATGAATATCCGGCTTCCGATACAGGTAGTACGATACAACCTTTGTTGATGGATTTGATTGAGTATTTTTGTTCTACTGTAGAGAAAAATTGATCATTTTTCATTTTCGTTCGAGGAGAAGGTCCGACGAGAAGCATCGATTAGTGAGTAAAAGATAAAAAGGAAATAATAAGCAATAGAATTTATTAGCACCACAGAGGGCAAGTGGTTAGGAAGGTCGTGAGAAGGATTTGACTAAGAAAAAAGTACCGAAGCAATGATCAACTATGAAAAAATAAATATCGAGCAATTGGTCAATTGACCAAAGAAATAATTTTCGATAGAAAACAAAAGTTGTCGTATAATATCACAACTATACAGCGCTGTCGCGTTTAATTAGAGCATTGCTGCAATGTCAGTTCAGATATTCGTAAGTAGTGAGTATCGGAAGAAATTTTCGGTAACAACCATCTTCCGGAAAATCACGGAGGTACCAAAACTGGTTTTGGTATTTCCTTCCAAAATTCTGGACCGAAGTCGAACCTGCGGGGATGGCCCATAATTCCAGGTTTCCGATGCTAGAATTCCATGCAATTCTGCCTGATAGCTTACCCTCATGTGCAGTCAGAAATTTTCTTCACTCTGACAATTTCAGAGTCAATAGCCGATTCGGATGATAGTGGTGTTGGTGAGGACAGAGCGCGTATGATCCCAGGTAGTATGAATCGTTGGAGACGTATAATGGACGCGTTTTATGAGTCTCGACCAATTCTGATTACGTTTGCGTTGGCCACTTCAACGTCGATGAATCTAGCACACGAACCGGTTCGGCGTCTGTTTCCTACTCCAGCCTGCTGTCTAGAGCTTCTCGACCCTCCTTTGATATCTCGCAGCGTTTGCAAAGCTCTTCCGGTCATTTAACACAATTAAGATCATTTCTTACTCATCTCACTTCGTTTTTACTTAAGAAGCTCAAATTCCAGTACCATTTAAGGAAACATTTAAATTAACTAAAGCAGCAATGTACTAGGTTACAAAGGAATACAGTATGTTTACCTAAACACACCGCTGAGCAAACGTTGTTTTCCTAGGTAAGTCTTATTACGCTAACCCTTCTCAGTCAATGCCGAACTTTATTTCCCCCCTCCAAAAAAAAGAAAAAATTAGCGTAGTACTTCAAAAAAGTTCAATGACGTCAATGTTTCCAATTTAAACGATGCATAGAAAACGCACAATATTTCCAAACGAATGGAAAAGACGGCTCCAAATTTCAGAACCAGGTGGTTTCCGAGATTATGAAAAAAATGAAACTTTAAAAAATCAAAAAACATAACAGCAGAAAATTTCTGAAATTTTAGACAACAATCTAGATAAAACATTTCAACAAATAAACCTTACAATTCGGCTTTTTACTCTCTAAGTTTTGATTTTGCTGCTTCGAGCAAAATCGATCAAATTCGTCCGATTTCTTGACTCTCATTTATAGAACTCGATGAGCACATCTGAAATTTTTCATCGGTTTCAAAACATCAAGTATTTCGTTAACCTATTCAAACGTAAACCTAAGTATCAAAGTATGTAATAACATAAATCCCCCAAACCAAAAAACGCGAAAGCGTGATGTTTTCGATTCGCACAAGCTTTGATCACTAATATCACTTCCAGATATTTTGTCCAAAGAAAATTGCCAATGATAATTGTTTGGTGTTTGAAAGGAGAAGCGAATTTCTGCTTAAAAAAGAAACATTGATCGAATCGCTCAATAATATCCAACAAACCAAGGATTATCCTTTTGTGGATCCGCCAGCTTTTCATAGCTGCAGGAGCAAATATGCCGGAATATATAATTTTCTACTTTCGCTTCATTTTAAATTGAACGAGTACCATATATGCGGTAGAATGAGTACAATGCTAACGTCTCTTGGAATATGGAACCTATAACGAACATGAAAGCACCAGAGGTTTCATAAAAGCGGACCTCAAAAGAATTTTAAAAAGTACAGAACAAGTTTTACGCATT
>JAAVTS010001514.1:5093-46904 GCA_022845575.1 Baylisascaris ailuri
AAAAAAATCCTCAAAATTCAATGAAACTAAATGCTGGTTTTGAATTACCGCTCATGTTGCTTTCTTCGAAAAAGTGCACAAAATTTTCACCTATTATTTATTTAAGATTTGCTCGAGAAGTCTCGTGTCGTGAGACAGGCGCCCGGAGAGCGTAGTTACCACATCTTCTATCAGATGATGTCCGGATATCATCCAAAATTGAAGCGTATGTCAAATTTAATCACTTATTAAGATGGTAGTGCTCTGAAAGCTGATCCTAGATCACCATACCTAAGAAAAAATACTCAATCTAATAGAAATGATTTCATTTAGATTTGCTAAGGAAAGGATGCATCATTTATTATTACATTTGTTTGCAGTGCTTTAAATCTAGTCATGAATTGTTTTGCCAATGGTCGATTGCTTCAATTAGCGTTATTTCCACCCTGATGAAGTATAATAGATAGAAATCTTTGTGCAAATTTTTCGATAACATCGCATACGCTTATTTCAATTCAACAGATCTGAAATTTGAAATTTCCCAATTTCACTAATTCTAACTGCTCGATTTCACTATTCTCTTTCCTTCAAAGCCCTATTGCAATAGTGCCATCGAAATGAAGNNNGAAATGAAGAATGCATAATATTCCTCTTTGTGTTTAGGTGAGACTAGATGTGCAGTTATACCCTATGACACTTTATGCGTTATGAGCGAAATTTTTTGTATATTCGAATATTTCGATGTGCTCCATCAGCATAAGATTTGCAATTTTCTCGTATTTTTTTCGGAACTTACTATCAACGTTTCTAAACAACTTTTTCCTATATACCTCCTAAAATGAACGCAATATCTCTGCATTTTTTTATTCATTTTAAAGAAGATTTTGAAAACTTGAAGTGATCACAGGATGACTGTGTTGTTTTCAAAGAAAAAAAAAAATTTTTTTTTAAATTTTATTTCAGAGGAACTGCGTTTGACAAATGAACTAAAATACTATCACTTCTGCTCGCAGGCCGAGTTGACCATTGATGGCGTCGATGATAAAGAAGAGATGGGTCTCACACAGGTTTTAAACTTCACCTTATCTTCTATAGCGCTTTTATTTATATAGTTCTGAGTTTCCAAGGAGAACATATTTCAAAATCCTCAAAATGACTGAATTTTACTGCATTTTTCTGAGTATTTTTTCCTAAAAATTTCCCCCAGAGTACAACATTACCGTAAAACTCTAAAAATTTGGTGGTCATATAATGCCAAAGTTTTGTGCTTTGCGTATTTGTGTTGTTTCCTTATTGAAGGTTGATAATTTCACAGGAAGCGTTCGACGTTATGGGCTTTGAAGATTCGGAAACACACGACCTTTATGCTAGCACTGCCGGTATTATGCACATGGGTGAGATGAAATTCAAGCAACGTCCCCGTGAAGAGCAAGCCGAACCAGATGGAGATGAAGGTCTCTAACGTCCTCCTCATTCATTAATTTACTCAGCAAAATGCTTCACATTACGGTACCTGAATATCACTGAAGCAGAAAATGCATCATTTTGGAATGTTTATTCACGAAGGTTGCAGCTCTCTTCTCCATTTCTATAATTAAAAGTATTTTGCTGTTAAAGAATGATACAATTGCATTTCCTGCATCACGGAAAAAAGGCAGCTTTCAATTTCTGTAATATAAGACCGCCGACTCGTTCAGAGCAAAATGTTGGAGATTTGATTACCATTTTATTCCAATCCAGTCAGCTTCCTTTGATGATGAAGAATCTCTAGACTCTCCATTCGTTTTGCATTTACGCAATTAGCGATGTATATGTGTTTCAGAAGATGTCACTAAAATGCTTCAAAGTAATAATTTTAGATGCAAAGAATGCTGGCTTTTGCTTCGGCGTTGATGCAGAAGAATTCTTGAAGGCTCTCACTAAACCACGAGTACGTGTCGGTACAGAATGGGTGAACAAAGGACAGAATCTTGAACAGGTTCCACTTTTACATCTTTCATTTGTTTATATTTTTTCGCTCTATAACCAAACAGTTCGAAATTCTTACCAAGTTTATATTGCCGATTTTCATAGCGAATTAAATTGAGCTTATCGAGAATACTTTTGCCCTTCAACTAAGAAACAACAATGTCTTTATTTTCGATACCGTTTTTCCGTTCTGCTGATACTTTTCGCTTTCGTTCGATACCATTCACATCTTTATTGGTTGTAGATTTCCCTCTGAAAATACTCTTTTGCAAAATAATCAACTGAAGTTCTTTCTGTATAATCGCATAAAGTTATCATTAAAGGTATCATTTCTATACTATACGGGTCTTCAAATATTGTCTACAACACTTTGGGATCCTAATTGCCGATGAAATCCATTAGGAGTGTTCAGTTTTCCATGATAAAATAACTTGAGATAACTTCATCGTAAAGATCTTTTTATTCTGCAGCATCAGCACTCACTGTGGTAATGCAAAAGGGGAGTCATCCAGAATCAGTTCAGTTTTTTTTTGTATGCTATTGAGGAATACATTTGCCATCAAATTTCACTTAGAGGTGACAACAATGAATAATGTCTCGAACATACAAAAACAATCGATGTTTTCATGTTTCATGGTTTAAGGATGGTTTCCGAAGATTAGAAAGGTTTAAGAGCGGTATTAGGTGTTTGATTAAGAGTAAGTTTACGTTTATGGGCAGTTTATTGTATGTGAGATTTTATTAGATGTTTTATGTTATAAATTATGTGAGTGCTTGGCCACCTTTATTATGGTTACAATAAATTTTGTCATTCGATAGGTGCACTGGGCTGTCGCCGGTTTGGGCAAAGCAATCTATGCACGAATGTTCAAATGGCTAATCGATCGTTGCAACAAAACACTTGACGCAAAGAAAATCGAGAGAAAATATTTCATTGGTGTACTTGATATTGCCGGTTTTGAGATTTTCGACGTGAGTTTTAATTCTTCTCAAAAATTCTTTGAGATCGCTGATAAGTGAGGTAAAACGAAAGTTTCTCTTCGATGTTAAGAGAAATTTTCAACTAAAAAAACGATTCATTCGTTAATAAATATTTGACAATTTAAATTTTGTTGATTTGTTTGGCCAAAAAAAAAGATTTTTAAAGGTTTTTCTAGTATTGCAAACAAATCTTCAACATAACTGAAACATTCTGCAAAAGGTTTTACTGTTTTTGCTCAATGTTACGAAAAAAAATTGCTTTATTCACTTATATTAGGTGCTGTTTTATGAAAATATTTCTGCCATTAGCATTCGATAGTCGATTTAGGCGAAGTTTGCTTTCTACATGGAATTTAAGGATATCTCTATGCGATCACAAAGAAAATTGTTTATATCATTTCTGATTTTTTTAGTGTTTTAAATTATTTTTAAATAATAATTTTTCGCAATATTCAAATTATAAAAATAGAGCACAGAAAAGATATTTCATGCAAATATTTCTCTGAATTTACACTGAGAATGGAAGCACATTTGGGATGAATTTCATATTATTTACAAAAATTATGACGATTTCAGTTCAACTCATTCGAACAGTTGTGGATCAACTTTGTAAACGAACGTCTACAGCAATTCTTCAACCATCATATGTTCGTACTCGAGCAAGAAGAATATAAGCGAGAGGGCATTCAGTGGACTTTCATTGACTTCGGTCTTGATTTGCAAGCCTGCATTGAGCTTATCGAGAAGGTTCCCGTTTTCTGAAATTTTATCTCCTCGAATTTTATATAGTGATTATTGGCAGATGTAAAAACTTGATCACTTGAAAACTAGGAATTTTAATTGGGATTTGACCTTAATCGGCTTTCAAATTCCCCGCAAAAATTATGTGGACTCCTTGTGAGGACTCTTAGCTGTTAAACCATGGATCTTTTTTTCATGATTAGAATGGAGCATTAAATAAAGGCTAAAGAGAAAATATCGAAATATGAGAAAGTTCGAGCGATTGATTAATACCAAAATTTGCTTGCCCATATTTGCCTGCTTATCAGACCATCTCATCTAACCTAAAGTAATTTTCATAATAAACATATAACATTTTTGGGAACATTTTGTTCAAATATTGTATTAAAATTTAGCAGCTAGGCTGCATGTTCTTTTCCTTGTGAAATGTGCAAAAATTGTATAATTATATTTAGCAGAAATTGAATTTCATCTTGTAATAACATGATTTATTTAATTACAGCCTTTGGGTATTATCTCAATGTTGGACGAGGAATGTATCGTTCCAAAGGCAACCGATATGACATATGTGCAGAAACTCAACGATCAACATCTGGGCAAGCATCCCAACTTCCAGAAGCCACGTCCACCAAAGGGCAAACAATCAGAAGCACATTTCGCTATTATTCACTACGCTGGAACTGTACGCAAATTTTTATTTATCTCTAAACTTAATAATCAAATGATATAGATATAGACATTCCAAATGAAACATATTAAGTAGAAATACTGAAAAAAGAGTCGCTCACAGTCTCCCTTAAGCTAATCGTGGATTATCAACACTGGAAAAGTGATTGTAATATGATTTTGATGAGATTTCCGGTAATTTTCACAAAAAAAAAAACATCATAGCGATATGGGCGCTTTCACATATGCGCGCGTATATGCAAAGTCTGCTTCAACTCTTCGATCACAAATCACTCCGGTTATTTCAGCTCATAAATTAGTACGGTAATTTCAGCTTGCAAATCAGCCCGGTATTTTCAACTCATAAATCAGTCCCACTATTTCAGCTCACAAATCACTCCGGTTATTTCAGCTCGCAAATCAGTGAAACTGGCCAGGAAAATTTTGGTAGATAAAAATTTCATTCTAAGTTTAAATTTCAGAATTCATTTCATTCAGTTCATTCAACTTCCAACAAAATAATGTGGGCAATAAAAGAAGTCTCAAAATTTGCAGATCAAATTTTTTCTGCATATTTGATCAAACGTAGGAAATAAACAAATTTGTAAAATAAACACACAAACAGGAATACATTTATAGGTACGTTACAATGCGACGAACTTCCTCGAAAAGAACAAGGACCCGTTGAATGATTCGGCTGTTGCCGTACTTAAACACTGCCAAGGCAATCAACTCATGCTTGATATCTGGGCTGACTACCAAACTCAAGAGGAGGCGGCTGAGGCTGCAAGAGCTGGCGTTGGTAATGAAATTTTTTAAGTGGCAATTTTTTTTCAACAATATCTTTGAAGTTTCCAATTCTCATTAGGGAAGAGTTTTTCGTAACTTTGAAGAAAATGTTCCTTCTAGATGAACTGTCATAATTATAAATTTTCATTTTTAGGCATTACCAATTCGCAGCCGTTTTCCTTCTGAATCCCTCAGAAAATGTCTTCATTTGCTGAATATGAAAAACATCCGAATTTTCTATTAAGAATTAAATTCGAAATGATTTTCCTTTTCAGCTTTAAGGAAAAATTATTCAGTGACATAAACATATCTGATTTTTAAAGCAGCAATGAAATTAGAGAGGAATAAATAATAAAAATATTGCAGAGGGTGGTCGTAAGAAGGGTAAATCGGCATCATTCATGACCGTTTCGATGATCTACAGAGAATCTCTCAACAATCTGATGAATATGCTCTACCAGACTCATCCACACTTCATCCGCTGCATCATTCCTAATGAGAAGAAAGCTAGCGGTATGTGAAAATTCTTCTTTTTTTTGCTATTTCTTTGTCTAATATTACCACTAGGGGCTCTAAGCATCCGAATTATCCAGTAAGATAATTGAATAGGAATGGAAAGTTTTTTAGAAATTGCATCGATTTATATGATATACTTTGTAGGCATATATTTACATTTTGCACTTGCAAACTTCATAAATAACTACTTTATAAAAAAAATTAGTGGACCTTTGTAATGTTCTCATACGACTGCATATGTTCCATATATCAGCAACTATCCTTATTTCTACCGTTAAATTATTGACTCTTCAAATGATTTCACTATAGCAGCTATATTGGTGTTCATAGGCAATAAACGTTGAGATTTTAATTTCAAACAAACAATAGAAACAATCCGTCATCGTAGTAGTATTACTGCTTAGGATATTCACATAAATCTAATCAAATATATGGGTCATCAGTAAGATATTCGGGGCTCTAAATGACGCAGTTATGGGAAGTAAAAGTTTCAGTAGAAAACTATTACAAAGGAGGTAGGAAACGAGATATACATAGCCTATGAGATCGGCATTGTATGCAAAAGAAATGAATCACGATGAAATGAATCGAAGTTCGACTAATTTTTCAGGTGTAATCGATTCGGCATTGGTGCTGAATCAGTTGACATGCAACGGTGTACTTGAGGGTATTCGTATTTGCCGCAAAGGTTTCCCGAACAGAATGCTTTATGCTGATTTCAAACATCGTTATGCAATTTTGGCCGCCGAAGCAGCAAAAGATCCAGATGAGCGAAAAGCATCAATCGCAATCACCGATCAACTCTGCAATGAGGGTAATCTAACCGATGAAGAATTCAAGCTGGGTGGCTCGAAGGTGTTCTTCAAAGCTGGAATCCTAGCTCGTCTTGAGGATATTCGTGATGAAAAACTACGCATTGTCATGACAAATTTCCAATCGAGAATCCGCGCCTACCTTGGCCTCTGCGAATGCAGACGAAGAGTTCAACAGCAAAGCGGTATCTCATTTAATTTAATACATTTAGCATTCAGATTACTAAAAAAAAAAGCTAGCAACCTGAAAAATGAACTTTCAATAAAAATCAGCATCTCGAATCAGATAGAAGTTAGGCTGGAGGTCTGAAAATTTCAATAAGTGGCATAAAAAACTTTCACTACGAGAATCTTTTGAAGTAAATGAACAAAATAATATAGCTGTCTTTAAAATGAAAAGAGAAAGAGATTATATGAAGTCATAGAAGTGAGAGGTATTCAACAGAAATAAAATTCAAGCAAAGAATTTCCTCAAAATATTGTTGACATCTTTCTTCAACAGCATCAGAACTGGAGTGATAGCCAAGCTAGAGCAAATATCTGCATATTTCTAGATAATTGCAACGCAAAAAACAAGCAAATTCTCTAAACATAGATCGCTGCTCACGATTTTCTTGAAGTTCTTATATCTTCGAGACTAATCGCTCCTTCTTTTTCTTCTGAATTTTCTTGTTGTTCGAAAATTGCGGTCTTGAAAGGAATTCGCTCCCCTTCCTTCCCTTTGATATTGATATATATGCCCGTTTTGCAGGATTGTTGACTCTACAGCGCAATGTGCGTGCTTGGTGCACTCTTCGCACATGGGAATGGTTCAAATTGTACGGTAAGGTGAAGCCGATGCTTAAGGCTGGCAAGATAACAGAAGAAATGGAGAAACTCACCGATCAGATCAAACAGCTCGAACAAACACTACAGAAAGAGGAAAGCAACAGAAAGGATCTCGAAAAACAAGTTAGCTTTCTACAGACAAATTTTTACAACTATTCCTTTGTGAGTTTTCCAAAAGAATTAAACATACTACACAATGAGATTTTTAACTGAATCAATGATAACAGTGAATCGCAATTCCATATGACCTTAAATATTTAGTGTTAGTGAGTGGAAAAAGAAATTACTTATCATTTTAATAGGGATAGGAAATCGAATGTAATGAAAAGCTTAATAAAATCTGAGGTGCTAAAATTAGATTATATTATTAGAAAAAAAAATATGGAATATCTCAACATCAAGAAAAATTTTTTCAATGAAGTATATAGTTTGATAGGATATCTAGCATACGAGAAGTGCTTAACTTCGAGAAATGCAAGTGCAGGGGAAATTATTTTGGTGATTTAAATGTTAAGATTTTGCAGCGAAGAAAAAACATTTCGAGGTGAATTTATGCTTGCAGTGTCGAGAGTTATAAAACAGACGAAATGAAAAATGCAAATAATAGCTGAACCATATGTTATGCGTAGGCGTATCGCTCTCTCTCTCTCTTGTTGAGACAATTTTGAAACGCCTCTACGTAGAAACTATGCATAAACTTTTAGAGAAACGCGCTTTAGCACAAAAATATTTCCGCGAAATAAAAAAAAAACTATCCATCCGTCCACATGTAAAAGAAAACTTCACGAAAGTTCATCAGCATGCTATATTATAGCCTAGAAATTGAGTGGAGTTTAGTTGTTGAACGCTCATTGAAAGCGTACGTCGTGGCTTCTCGAAGCGAAACCTTCGTCGTAAATAGGATTTAATCGAACTTTTGGGGATCTTATAAAATTCCACCGTTTTGGTGGCTCAACTTCTAAACTTCAGTCTTTATTTACGCTTAGGCTTATTTATGCATCAAATAGCGATATAATTTTCTGATCGGTAGTATTCGAAGCTAAATTAACGATTCATTCCTAATTTCCATACATCATCATTAAATATTTCTGCGTGTTTTCGTTAAAACAGAATACTTTATATGTTAGCATGAGTCTAAATGTAAACTCTACAATATATGTAAATATAAGCGTTGATATCTGCAGGTGAAAGTCCTCATGGATGAGAAAACGGCTCTTTTCGAGAGTTTAGAAAAGGAGAAAGCCAATTTGGCCGAATCGGAAGAGCGTTACACCAAACTTAATGCAGCGAAAGTTGAACTCGAACGACAGTTGAACGAACTCAGCGAGCGTATTGCTGATATGGAGGATCGTCAGAACGAAATGGGACGTCAGCATAAGAAAGATGAAGCCGAAATTAATGAACTTAAAAAGAAGAACTCAGTACGTTTTCAAACGATACAAAAGTTTTTCTATATTGTGTTCCCTTATATTCTTTTCTATCTTTGGCTATCGCATTTTTGAACATTTTGACCTCAAAATCTCAATCTTTTATGGTTGACATTAACGGTTTACAATAATTCTTTGGCTATTGCAATTCTTTGCAAATATTGAAGTTTATTTTCTATCTACTTGAAGAAAATATTCAAAATTTTATCAAATGAAGAAAACTTATGATAGTATGATACACTAATGACTTTGACTATTAGTAGAAGGGAGCAGAATTTCTGAATTATTAATATATCAAACAATATCTTCGAAATTATAATGGTAAGTAAATTGTTACGATCTTATAGCTCAATTGATTTTGATGGTTCAACCAACCCTACAGTTAGCAAGGATGATGAAATCCGCCTTCGGAACTAAAAAATGATGGAGAAATGACTATGTTAAAGAAAGAGTTCATAAAAGCCATTTATTAATTTAAATGAAATTCAGGAATTGGAAATGTCATTGAGGAGGTCAGAAACCGAAAAGCAGGCTCGAGAGCAAAACGTTCGTGCCTTGCAAGACGAAATGGCCAATCAAGATGAGAATATTGCCAGAGTTAACAAAGAAAAGAAACATCAAGAGGAGGTGCGTCGTCACTGAGATACCTAAAATTTTTAAATTCCTTCCCTAAAATTTTTGAGTTCTTTACCGAATAGCTTCTCGATACTTGACAGATACAATCATTTGCATGCTTAAAATAAAATTGCTTATATATGAATATCTAAAAACTTGCAAATGTTCTAGTTTCATGCAAATGTTTTTGATGATTAGAGTGATCGAAGCGGTTTTTTTTTTTCGCATAGACTATTTTAATGTCCCTCTCGATGGATAATATTTCTCAAGTTGAAAAATTCTTCGTGAAAATTTTTGAAAATTCCACCTCAGGAATGTATATCTCATTCATATTTTAAGGTGAATCGCAAATTGATGGAAGATTTGCAAGCCGAAGAAGATAAGGTTAACTACATGAACAAATTAAAGAGCAAACTTGAACAACAACTCGATGATGTAAGTTTGATTGTTTTATTTGTTTTATTTGGAAAATTTTATACCGAATTACGTTTTGAAATTCCGGCGAATACTTTGAGAGGTTAGAATCTGAGTGAAAATAATTGAAGATAATTTAGTAGTAAATAGAAAACGATAAAATATGGAATTTGTGAGATATGAATTGATTTATTGTTAAACACTGATATCAATATGCTGACTATCACTCGACTGATATACGTTATCGTTCACTACTGAAGAAAAAATGGCTTAAGGCGATCTTCTTTTTGCTCCTGATGGAAGCGACTAGCTAAGCTGTTTTACGAGAATGGCACTTATAATAGCAAGTCGTATCTGCTTCTTGAGGCAATAACAATTCAGTAACTGTGAATTCAAACTATGGAAGAATGTTTTCCTCAGACGGGTGATATTTCCAGATGGAAGAGACTGTCGAAAGGGATAAACGTGCTCGACAAGATCTCGAAAAGGCAAAGAGAAAGGTGGAAGGTGAATTGAAAGTAGCGATGGAGAATGTCGATGAAATCATGAAGCAAAAGCATGACATTGAACAGAATCTGAAAAAGTATGTAATCTTTTCGCCTCGATGATTTCAATTCTATATCACTCAAACGATTCATTCTATAAACAGTTATTTTCACATAAAAATCTAGAAATCCAAAAATTGCAGCTAAAATCCTCGTTCCAGGATATCGTTGACAGATGTTCAATACTAATCAGTGGTGATAAAATTACTGACTATTTTCATGAAAGTTAAAGTATATTCACTTGATGCGTTAATGAATGCGAGTTTATAGGAAGGAGGCTGACTTGATGGCAACTTCAAGTAAATTGGAAGAGGAGCAATCACTTGTTAGCAAACTACAGAAGCAAATCAAGGATCTAGAAACACGGTGAGAATTCCTTATTTTTTAAGAATGAATTCCTTATCTTACATTGAGCCGGTACGTGAAAAAAATGAGTCTTATAATTTTATAGATGTTGTTTTGGAATATTTAGTGGCAAAAGTGAGCAAAAGTTTTTGGGCGTAGTAATTAACTGCTTCGAAATAATAAACTAGGTTGAAAAAACAAACAAACAAACAAACAAACAACGAAAGCAAAAATATCAACGAAATTGCGCATTTTTATTAATGTATCTACTAGTGACAAATTTATGAAATATTTCTTGAAATTAAAAAAAAATTCTTCAAAGATTTGCTTCTTACTTTCATTAGTTTATTATTATAATGCACTTTCAATAACTTTCACTACTATTTATAAGTAAATCTAACCGGAAAATATAGATGGAATAATATTTTGAATTTCTGAATAATAATTGAGTAGCAAATAGTGATAAAAATACTATTGTTGCAAGATGATTAAGTAATAATGTATCAGTAATTATACTTGCTGACGAAAAAATAGAATGAAAAAATTTCAGCATTTCTGAACTTGAGGAAGACCTTGAGCAAGAACGTCAATCACGCTCAAAGTCAGATCGTACACGTTCTGAGCTACAACGTGAACTTGAGGAACTCAGTGAAAGACTCGACGAACAGGGTGGTGCGACAGCCGCTCAAATTGAACTCAATAAGAAACGTGAAGCTGAAATGGCAAAACTCAAGAGAGATCTCGAGGTACATAGCCTATGAGGCGATTATATTTGGCAATGGTTGACACCGAATTCATAAAGGAGATTTCAATGGGTATCTATGGGGTAATTAAGAAGGTTCGTTTAACTCAACGATGAAGGCGATGGAGATTACTTCTGCAAAACATTAGCATAAGACGGGTGGAAAATAACACTAAACGAACCAGCTATGTGCGGTAATCAAAGAACAGAGCCCCTAACACGAATGAGCAAACTTTTGATAGATAGAACAATAATTGAGAATTTAAACTATAGATTTAAATATGATGCTATATAATAAAATATTCCAGGAGAACAATATGAATCATGAAATGCAAATCGCAGCACTTCGTAAGAAGCACAACGACGCTGTTGGTGAACTTAGTGATCAACTCGAACAACTTCAAAAATTGAAAGCAAAATCCGATAAAGATAAGGCTCAACTACTACGAGATGTTGAAGATGCAAATGCAAATGCTGATGCGGAAAGCCGAGCAAGACAAGAATTCGAAAAACAAGCAAAACTTGTGGAAATGCAATTTGCTGAATTGCAAACTAAAGCCGATGAACAGGTAAGAATGCGAAAAAAATTATATATTTTAAAAAATTTTCGGAAGAAAAATTTGAAAATTCTGAAAAAAAGTTTAGGGTTTATGTGCTGAAATATATAAAAAATTCAATAGAAATGTTAAATGACGATATTGTTGAATAAAATGACGATATTGAAAGAATGTGTGAATTCAATCCGCCGACAGAAAATCAATCGTCTAAAAAATTGTTAGCCGTTTTGGTTAATATGAAGCAAAAAATCTTTTTATTAGAACATGTAAAACTTGATTCTTTTACTAAAGTTGCCGACGTTGACTGAAAAAAGTCAACTATGATATGGTATATCTTGCCTACTGTGATTGATGATTCAGAAAAAATCTTCTTGAAAAAATTTGTTCTCACTTACAACATTCCGCATAAATTTATTTCATATTCGATATTTTCATTATTCACTAATTGAGACGTTTTTCAGACTCGCCTTATCAATGACTTCACTGCTCTAAAGACTCGCTTAACAAATGAGAATGGTGATTTATCACGTCAAGTTGAAGATCTCGAGAATCAGGTGAGCTTCTGATTGAGTTTCATGAATCATTAATTATCCCCTTTGAGATTTGAGAAATGGTTATTAATTTAAATCTCAGCCTCATAGTTGATGCTTATCAAATCCATATATTAGTAGCGAATTAACCTTCTCAAAAGAAAATGAAAGTGGTTTACTTTATACGATCATATTGCAATGGAAGATATTTCAAGAGAGGAATAATAATCTTGAGAATATTTTTAAGAAAACCGGTGAAATATTCTAGGTGAATAGTCTACATCGTCTCAAGGCACAGTTGATGAGCCAACTTGAGGAAGCAAGACATACGGCAGAAGAAGAAGCACGGTAAAGTCTTTTTTGAATAAAAGCGAGAAAATTCTGAAATTTTTGAAGTTTATTGTTTGAATGCTTCCGATTTCTTGCAATGAAATAGTCAAAAATAGTAAAATCTTGAAATATTGCCTCTACTTAATAATATAGAGCTTTACGATAATTCATTTGATAGAATTAATGACTTGGTTAATTTATAGAATCGATCAAGTAAATTGTTTTGGCAATGAAGAATTCAACGATTGATTATAATCGAAATTATTCATTTTTCCCAACCATAAATGCAAATCTATTCTGAATTGAATTTTCAGTGAGCGACAAAGTTTGGCTGCTCAAGTGAAGAATCTCGAACATGAAAATGAAAACCTTCGTATTCATGCTGATGAAGAAGCTGAGGTATTGCATAATCGATCAATTTTTCATCTAATCTTTCATATGGATTTTCTAATTTATAAAGCGATGAAACGCTTTTTGATAAAACAAAGAAAAAAGCTGAATTTCATTGGCATAGCGATCCAAGATCTGGAAGTTATGAATCAATTGTGATATAATAGACATTAAATCAACTTTGATCTGTCTCAATAAGTTGCGAAAAATAGAGAAAGTGTGTATCTGCCTAATGCTGTAGATTTCTCGAAAGAAAAAAACTAAAGCTTGAAAAGAATGAGGAAAATAGATCGAATTCAGTGGAAATTTGTAATATCCACAGTTTACAAGAATCGAACCCACTAAACTATTCCGCATAAGATCTTGAAATTGATATCAATTGCAAGCGCTTTTTTTTTTCATTAATTCACTCTAAACAAGGATATCAACCATTCATTGAATATTTTCAGGGTAAGGCCGAATGCCTTCGTCAAATGAGCAAATTGAATGCCGAAATTCAACAATGGAAAGCACGTTTCGAAGGAGAAGGGCTCGCTAAGCTCGAAGAAATTGAAGAGAACAAGTAAATAAATTAGCGAAAATTTTTAAACTAAAGACGCCTATTGCATTCTTAGCCGAAAAAAAAAACGATCTTAAAGAATAGATACAGTATACAATAGCGATCCATCTCACAAGGCAATGCATGGAAATTGAGTCTGCTCATATAAAGTCATGCCGAACTTTTGTTTTTAAACCTCTAAGATGCAAATTTTCAATTTTTTCTCTCCAAACAATTCTAAAAGAAGACTATGCTATAGGAATATTCAAGCAGGAAATAGAATACTGTTGCAATCAATTAGTATGTAAAGTTTAACAGTTGTTATTGATTTAGGAGGAAGCTCATGCAAAAAGTACAGGATCTGACAGATGCAAACGAAGCGGCTAATGCGAAGATTGGATCATTGGAAAAGATTCGCCATAAACTGATGGGTGATCTTGATGATGCTCAGGTATATAATCTCAGCACACTATCGTAGGCATAGCTAGACATGATATTAATGAGCATATAATCTTTGTGCAAATTTGTTCGCTGATGAGGATTTCAATGCAATTAAGATAATTACATAGGAATTACGTGAATCTAACTTACTATTCAATAAAGACATTTGTGATTTCATTAGATTTTTTCATGACAAAATTGAAAAATAACTGAGAGTAATTGAAGAAGAGGAAAATGGGGAAAAATTTTTTTATGCAAATCAGGTCATAACGATCATCGTTACAATTTGAAAAGACGGAACAATTTTAAATACAACTAATGCTCAATAAAATTTCATTCCTAATGAATGCTCAAATATATGTAAATGCAACGAAATGAAACTTCACATGATAGTTGTTGTTGATAACAGGTGGATGTGGAACGTACAGCAGCTTATGCGGCCGCACTTGAGAAGAAACAGAAGACATTCGATCGTATTATTGAAGAATGGAAGAAGAAGACCGATGATTTGGCCGCCGAATTGGATGCTGCTCAACGTGATAATCGCAATCTAGCTACCGAAGTGTTCAAAGCAAAGACCGCTCAGGATGAATTGCTTGAAGTTTGTTTTCGCTTATTCTTCAATGTGGAAACCACTCATTTTAGAAGCTAAATTTGTGCTTTCAATGTGATCACTTGAACGTTTCTTCCGAAGAAATCCGGAGACGATTGAACACCTCTGGAAAAAGTGAACCAAATTCCATGAGTTTCTTTCGTTGGGAAATATTCCATTAAAATTACGGAGGTCTTTCACTCAGTCCGAGAAGGACAAAGAAGAAGATTTTGTGCTCTCGAAATCTCTCGTTTTAGAAGTTGGTTATGCATTCAACAACAGTTACGATATCTAGTTTCAGTACCACTGTTCTGTTTATTCTTCAGCAAATCGAAAGTCTTCGACGTGAAAACAAGTCGCTATCGTTGGAAATCAAGGATCTTACCGATCAACTCACCGAAGGAGGTCGTTCAGTTCACGAGCTACAGAAGATGGTACGTCGTCTAGAGGCCGAAAAGGACGAACTCCAGAAGGCACTCGACGACGCTGAGGCAGCTCTTGAAGCTGAGGAAGCTAAAGTCCTTCGTGCACAGGTCAGCTAATTCCCAGCATTGATATTAATTTTACAATGATGTAATCGCTCCATAAAAACAAGACCCAACATGTGGGGTGGCGAGTTTCGATGATCAGTTTTGTGAATGAAGAAATATTTGAGAAGGAAATTGCATTTAGCACGAGGTTGAAAAGGAAACTGCATTGTTGAAGGAACATATCTATGGGTAGTGATTTTCATTAGAGGAATTAATGCGCCACATAACTTCTTATAATATAAATACAGCTTCCTTCTTCGGATCATGGAATCCACACTTTTGAAATTTAGGTCGAGGTTTCACAAGTACGTGCTGAAATCGAAAAGCGCATCCAAGAGAAGGAAGAAGAGTTCGAGAATACTAGAAGGAATCATCAGCGTGCCCTCGAGAGCATGCAAGCAACACTTGAGGTCGAGATCAAGGCGAAGAACGAGGCACTCCGCATCAAGAAGAAGCTTGAGCAAGATATCAACGTAAGTCTACAAATTCATTAATATGTTTAATATTTCTTGCAAAACTCCGTTGTGTATCATTTTCGAAACTATTTTGGAATGTTACGAGCTAAAAGTGTTTATCAAATGCTATCGTAGAAACTAGAGATGAAGCGCCCAAAGCATACTGCTTTTGAAGCTAACGTATTCGAGGGTTCTCGATTTCCAGTCCAAAACTACCTCAACAATGGGACTCTTACTTCTCTGATCGAATGTTTTTAAACGACCATGTCATTCATACAGGAGCTCGAGATCGCTCTTGACCATGCAAACAAGGCGAATGCTGACGCACAGAAGACCATCAAACGTTACCAAGAACAAGTTCGTGAGCTACAATTGCAAATCGAGGATGAACAAAGACAGAAGGAAGATTTGGTGTAAGTCTTGCATCATCATAGTCCCAGGCCCTTCCCGATACCAAACCTCTGTCATATCCTTGTCGAGCATTGTCAATACCGTTATATAAAAACCCAAGGACGATAAGAGATTAGTTTTTGTAATTGGAAGGGGTATATGGTCAGAAGTGTCTTCCTCGAATGACCACCAAGAAACCTCAGTCACCATTTATATCGTTCTTCCTCACTACCAATAATGCTGTATCAAAGTTCAGAAAACTTTTGTTTGGTAGAGAATCCGGAAAAGCGCAGTCATCTGTAGGTGCAAATTTGCAAAGTATAATCTAAATAGAGCACTACTGCATTGTAGTTGAAGCGTTGTTCAACGCATAATATTTACCTCATCGAAATAACCGCACAGCCGGCTGCGTTTTTCTATTTAACCTTAAATATTTAACCGGAAAAGGAGCAGACATTCATAGAGGAATTTTTACAGTGAACAACTGACAGCTACACAGAAGAGAGCTGCACTTCTACAAGCCGAAAAAGACGAATTGGCCAATCAAGCTGAAGCCGTATGCTTTATACTTCTTTGTTTCATCTAATATTTAATCAGGCTATAAGTACATTTTAATGATAAAAAGTGGTGCATATTTCCCGCATATCATCAGAAAAGATTACGTTCCCTCTGGCACCTCATCTTGGGTCATATGGCAATAGAATAGACGGGGTACTATCGAAAACATACTGTAACCTAGCAAAGATGGTAGTACTACAAGTAGAAGAGCAACATACTAGGAATACCCGAACAGGTAACTCAGTGGTATGTTCTGCTATGTAACCACATTTCGATTTCAGACAGACATAAGCAAACTTGGAATGTCATGATATATGTTACTTGTCGTAAAAGTGACAATATTTTTGTTTTCTCCGAAAAAACTGACGAATGAAACGAACCAAGAACAATTGATTGCTCTAGTTATGCCGTCATTCTTTAAAAATTCATATTACGTCACTCATTAGAGCTATAATTATTATTTATTAAGTAAGAAGTAAATTTAGGCTGAGCGTGCGAGACGTGCCGCTGAACAGGACGCAATTGAACTTCGTGAAGTTGTCAACGATCTCACCAATCAAGTTAACGCAATCAATAATACACGAAGAAAGCTCGAAGCTGAACTTCAAGCTGTTCATGTATGTCAATTATTTCGATATTTGGTTTTTCGACAACATGTAAATACCAATATCTTATTGCCGCATTCGGATTCATTCATTTCATCCAAAAATAGTTGCCAGACGGGTGGTAATTAATAGTCTTTATCAGTTCTTCTAGAGCATCAAAGCATACAGCAGGGAACATTATTTCATTATTTCGTAAACAGGGTTATCTCGTGAGTCAAATTTTGGCAGAAAATGAATACTTCTGGATGATGTTAGAAGAGCTTTACGATAAACACAGAATCTCTCAACTGGTAAAAGAGAATATCTTGAGAGTTTCGGTGAACTGATAGAGGTGAGTTCAGGTGGAATTGGACGATACGCAAACACAACTCAAGACAACCGATGAGATGCTGAAGACGGCGAGTGCCGATGCAGCTCGTCTTGCAGAGGAACTTCGTCAAGAGCAAGAACACTCACTTCACGTTGACAGAATGCGTCGTGCTCTCGAGGTTCAAATCAAGGAGATGCAGGTTGGTGTCTATTATTGAATCCTATTGGTTCACTACTATCAACAAAAATTCATTCGTAGAAGAAAAGAAATGAGGATTGAAGTTCATTGTGACCTCATAATTCAAGAATCATAACCACTGTCTTAAGAATGAGGATTCACTTCACTGAAGCTGTGTTCTATGGCTTGAACATTTGGTTCGGATAGAACTCAACCTGAGTATTCAATCGTTCGGAGTCCTTAGTGTATTCTTTAAGTGTGCATTGATCTGAATTATGGGATGTGAATACCTTTGTGTTGATATTGAGGTACGCTTGGATGAAGCTGAGGCTGCTGCCCTGCGTGGTGGAAAGAAAATCATTGCGAAGCTCGAAGAGCGCATTCGAGCTCTTGAACAGGAATTAGACGCCGAACAGAGAAGATCCTCAGATATGGAGAAGGAAATGAAGAAAGGCGACAGACGTATTAAGGAACTCGAATTCCAGGTATATTTTGCCAAAATCCAACTTCCTTCCTTGCAGTTCAAGCCAAAATACAAAAGAATGGGGCGTTATTGACCATGCAAGCAGAAAATTGGAAACGCGAGAGGTAGAAGAGCTATATGGCTGTTTGCAACTGTCCTTTGACAAATGCTTGATCACACAAATGAATCTTTAAATCGGAGCATTAAAGCTATTTCGTCCAATTCCCTCAAATATTTGATGAATGCTTCCTAATAGTAGCCTTAAATACTCTCGCACACTCCATATGAGAACTTTTTGAAACAGAAAATGCATACATAGAGTAATAAAATTGTTTGCAAACTCCATAAAATTTCAGTGCGAAGAAGATCGTAAGAATAGTGACCGACTCACGGAGCTTGTCGACAAACTACAAGTTAAGATTAAGATCTACAAACGACAAGTTGAAGAAGCCGTAAGTTCTATCCTTGGCGTTATTCTTCTTTGTACGAATAGAAGAAAGGTTTTTTTCTTTGCTTCTTTTGTGAATCAACTGATTTTAGAAGGTGAATTTGAGTACTTTCGGGTGACACTATTAAGGTAATAAAATGACTTATTAAACTTCAAACATTTTATAAACTTTATTGTGGAATACTATTATAATAAATGAGCATTTTGTAGAGTTTATTTACAACTGTTGTTTCAACAGCAGAATTGCCCGTTTTTAAGTAAAAGTCTACCTATATCGGTAAATATTAAAGGAAGAAGTTGCGGCTGTGAATCTCGGTAAATATCGTCAATTGATGACTCAAGTTGATGATGCCAATGAACGTGCTGATATTGCGGAGAACTCACTAGCAAAACTACGCTCTAAGAATCGCGCCTCAACGATTGGACCTCTAGGATTGAGTGCTAGCGCTAGCTTCATTCGTGTCGCTTCCGCGTCAGACGTTATCCCAGAACCATAAATATATGCAACATTTATTGACTCGTAACCTATCCATTAGACGATGACGTCTCATTAACATATATTCCATCAATAATTGGAATTTCTCGAAGAACTGCCTAATTTGAATCTCTGTTCCTCTTTGAGAATCCACTCTCAAACTGAAACATTTTTCAGCGATCATATATGCGAGTTGCATTTTTTTTTCTCATTTGTTTTTCATTTTCGCTTGTTCACCACATCGCTTGCATTATATTGTTGTATTTTTAAGTGCATTTACGAATGCTAACTCGCCTTATCTATTGTCTGCCTAAGGTTACGTGTCACATCCTAATTTCTTTTGAGAGAAAAAAAAATCATTAAAAAAAATTCGAATTATTTTTCATCGCCTTATGCCACTCTATGTACTTCTCGAAGTGGTGCTATTTGTACAGCGATTTTTCCCGTCAATTTCATCTTTTCTTTCACTATTTTCTTTCATATTCAACTATTGTGTTCGACGTATCATCGTCATCGGTTATGTGAATATTCAGCATTAAGGATTGATAGGATTGCTAATGTTGTCATATGTATCTGGGCGTATCGTTATGCGTCAACGCGATGTTCTATTTGCTATATGGATGTTTATTTGTCATACAGCCAAGCCAATGAGGATGTGCATTCTAGTCATTTGTATACACATTGATTTTGCCTCAACATCCATTTATGATGTCATTGAACCTTCTTCGCCTTCGATCGGTCTTATGTAGCCGTTTTAGGAAGTGATTGTTATGTGATTGTGGTGAGCGTGCACTCTTGAATAATGCTTTCGTCTGTAACTTGTCCTACAAACAAAACGACAACCTATAATCTAATATCACTCAACAGTAAAGGGAAGGGGTTTAGAACACACTTCCGGTTAAAGAATACTGAACGATTCTGGATTGACTAACTCATTTCCATCCAGTCGACTGTTTACAACTTTCGAACTAACATCGGACCGATATATAAAGGATATGAGCTTCTTTACTAGTTACTGCTCCACATATGAGCCGCTGTTGCGGACGACTCTAATCTGCCGAACTCAATCACAACACCATTCAATATAAACCCGAATGGGTCCGTTCAAAAAATCCGCAAGCCTTATTCGGAAAGTTGAAGCGAAATATGCATTCAGTGTGAATATTCAGCAAGCATATTTCACGCATAAAGGCACTAAACGCAAATAATAAAATACGTTTTAGCTATTCGTCTGGGATAATTATTCATCTTGGATAAACGTCAGCAATATTATAGGACTAAAAAGCACTTAAATACAAGCAGTGATTGAAGGGTTATTGTAGGATCATATATCGCTTCATATGCTTCAAATCACAATTACATTACGATTAAACTCGTTTCAGAGGATAGGATTTAAATCCCTTTTGGGATTACTAACACAAATTGCAACGCGATTAGCGATTATTGTGCAAACGATTAGCTAACAAACTGCTTTTTGATCAGAAAGTGGTGAACAGTTGTATTGAAACGTTTTCAGGCAGTGGTCATATAGCGGTCATCTTAATATACTACTATTACAACAAATATAAAAACACAATTGCGTCATCTTAAAGGCCTTATTAAACACACATAAATTAAACCGAGATAAACTAACAAAAATACGACTATTGATAATGTGGCGACGCAGCGATTAAATTTGCAATAGTATAGCCAACAATGGAAATCAACATCCAACAAAAACACAGCCAAATGTAGTTCAAAATTTCCTCAACCATTAAAACAAGAGCACCCTATTCACTTACTACTGTCTCATATGCTATGCAACAGTTCATCTCGGTACTAGGGAGGCGCAGCGCTCAGAGGGCTTCTGAGGGCTCCCGCTTGTTCCTCCCTTTTTCATTCTTCTTGCTCTTTTCCACTGTACCCCCCCCCCNNCCCCCCCCCCCCCCCCCTTTTGTTCTCCCCTCCTCACCTAAAATGTATGAGGTTACATCTAACCAGTCGAGTATGCAAGGTATCTCATGTCTACACTTCGTTCATGAGATAGCATCAAATGTAAAAGAAGTGATCATTCGGTTATCGTTATGAGTGCTGCAGCTTCATTTACAAGGCTTCCACTTAGCTCATCACCTTCTGAATTCGTTTCACCAAGATCTTTCATCAACAATTCATCGGTATTACCCACTAATAGAGTAACATCGTCCGGTGAATTCATATTCGTCAACTTATCACTGAATACCCAATGAACGCAACAATTCGACATTAGTGACTGAAAATTTCTCATTTTTAAAACGAGGAAATCCATGTGACGTTTACGAATTATTATAGATTTAAAAAAAAAAAATTAAGTGATGAATGCCTGAAGCTCTATTGGTTTTGCAAGCTAAATTTTTATCTGTATAGGGGCAAATATTCGAGTTATTCGCTCGAGAATAGCATTGAAAGTTAATTTCCAAAGAAGAATATTAGCGTTTATTGTGGCATCATTTAATAGATGTGTCTGCATAGGTGGTCGATCTACTTTACGGATGTGCAGCAAAAACTCATCAAGTATTCTTATGCACTTTTACTCATTTGCATCTCTATTTGCAAAGTGTATTATGCAAGATTCAATCGATGAATATGTATATTATGCGTCTCTCTGTCTGTCCGTTCGCTTTAATACAGAAGTTTTGAAGTCAAAGGTAACAAATTTGTTGAAGTAATGTGCTTGATAGTCTCACCTCTTATAGTGATCTATCAGCTTCAAAAGGAGTCGTAAACACCTGAATGCTCTAAAAATTTGCATTGTCCTACAGCTAGTTAGATTTTCGTTTTACCTCTATTACGGAAATTTTGTACAAACAATGCGACCGATTAAAGCGATCAGATCGAATTCAACATTGCGTACATCTATTTCTTGCCTATTCGTAAAAGCGCTTGGTCCACTGGACGAAATAGTCACAAAGCATGTCTTGCAGCTCACTCTCCCATTTATTACGACGTCTTTGAGAATTAGTATTTCGATTCCGCAACGAATAAAGTTCAATTCCAATTTTAATGGAGTTGCTTTTGGACAGCATTTGATTCACGAAAAAATATAAGGCTTCAAAAAATTTTAGACATCCCTTTGTGCAGAAATCTTCTTAACGGCTGTAATTCATTCGGGTGGAGAGTGCACACTGCATGTGTGGCGCAGGTGAGTGGCTATACTTACTAGTGGATAGGTGGTATGAGGCGAGTGTGGGAGATTTACATATGCACTTTCTATGAATTAGGACGTAAAATTGATGCGAACAAATATGGCACACAAAAATAGACAGTAAAATATGAAACGTTTTGGTAGTGTGACCACTATGTGGACTTCGCAATATCGTTGAAATAAAGGGTGGTTAATTAAAGAATCGTTATTAACAGCTCCGCTGACTGCCTGTGACACCATTCCATAACCGATACCATGAACAGATAAGCAATGTTGCTGATCCTTAGCAATTATAGTTTCATAGCAGCCGAGTTCTCGCTACTAGCAAACAAGTAAATGAGTTACTAGAAATCCAAATGTGCAGAAGTTGGCATAAAAGTGGAGGGAAACAAACCCCTCGTACAGCTGGAAGACTAATCGTGGTTTGCGTAGAGCGCGTTGACTTCTCTCTATTGGCCAACGATTGAGATAATACCTCTGATGCGTTTCGAAGCCCATCAAAACACTAAAAAGAATGCTTTCACAGGTCTTTATGCTTGGCTATAAGGTTTCGGTAAACGTAATAGCTTAATTACTCATATGCGAATAAAACAGTATTTATGTGCCTTCTATTATAATTGCACAAAGAAAGTGAATTATGAAACAATAAAATTGAACTTAAAGGTCATACTTCTATTCGATAGATCATCATTTCAAAGAGCTCTATTATTGATGATGTTCATTTGAATACAGTTACCGTGGACTATACTAAAAGGAACTACAGCGCTTAAACTGCTCAATTCAAAGATATCTTATAGCTGTAGGTCAGCATTTTTATTATATATGCATATATGTCTGCAGCTTGTTGGAAAATTAGAATGAAATTGCCGAAAATTTCCGCTTTAAAATGTGCTGATGAAAATCACAAAAAGAAATTGGGATTGACAAGAAGCAACTAGTAGAAATTTTCTGTATTATTCGCTAGAATATTTGTGAGTAACAGGTTCTAGATACTGAAAAAAAAAAGTGGAGATGTTGCGAGAAATGTTCAGTTTCTACTATATTAGCCGTATCCCGGTCAATGTTACTGACTTAGTTAGGTTAGCGCTTGAAAAGGTTTTATCAAAGTTTCAACTCTTTCAAACTTTGTCTAACAAGGGATTTCGTTGGAAGTTATGCGTATGCTGGGTTACCTGGATAACACCCAACGTAGCGACAGCCGGCTTCTCGCTTATCTTTCGTGTTGCCAACAGCGGTGATCGTTCACTATCACTCCCAAGATCGTACGTTTTGAGCATTTTCATTTGTATAAGATTGATAACCATAGAGACAAGCGATAAACCGAACACGATGAAGCCAAACATCGAAATGAGTGTATGAGGTGATGATGGCACTAAATCACCTAGACCAATCGTACTGCAAATAATGAAACTAAGATTAAGATGAACGAGTAATACAAAGTAGATGAAGTGATATTCATTAGAACAGTTATAAAATTAAGGCAAGTCGTAAAGAAGGCATGTTGATCGCCTCAAAAAGAAGATATAAATATGGTGCAAATTCCGTTCGGAAGAATAAAAAATTTTTTTCGTAGAAAAATATAGAATAGGAAATAGAAAAAATATCGAAAATTTTTCGTCTCACAAGAGCGTTCGAATTTTATAGGAGAGAATTTCATATACAGGAAATTCAACAAAAAATAAAATATATCGACATGGAATGAAAGAGAAAACAAGCGCTGAAAAAAATTTAAGATATTTGGTAATTGCATAAAAATACCGCACAAATAATCATATCAAAAAGTAGAATTCTTATCATTTTCAGTGCCATTTTTATACATAATACTTTTGAAAATGTCGCCTTTCAAATTTCAAGCTCGACATGCTGAAATTATTCCAAACTTCATGCTGCTTTCGATGTGATTCACAGGCTAACGACAAAACCCATTATCACGCAAATTTTCGCATTCTCACTTTTCTCACTTTCACAATAGCAGCATAAACACTTGATGATTACTACTGCACTAATTTCCGCTATGTTTTTTGAACATCTGTTCAATAAAAAGCGACTGGTGATTTATTATTACATATTTCCACAATAGTGTGTTTATAATTAGGATTGCGTATCCACTCTTCCATTGTATTCACCAATTTACAAGTTTCATATATTCAGTCAAAAACGGATGCCATTTTTGCATCTGGTTTCATATAACTTCAACCTATGTCCATAGAAATAGGAATACGCCCATAGAAATAGGGAATTTTTCATGGCCAATCCAAAATAGTAAGTAGTAGTTTGATATTCAGCAATAAACTGTAGGCGATTATGAATATCCCCAATAATTTTCGAAAAACTTAGAAAGTGCAGACTATAATTGTAGATTCAGAGTCCATTTAGAATAAAAGCTTTTGTAATTGATGTGCTATTAACCTGAGTGAAATAAAGAAGAAATAGAACGCCTCAAGAAGCGTCCAATGTTTATCTAAATTACAGAAGACTGTCGCACAAATCCATAGCCAAATCACCACCATTGTAACGGCGACTGGAATCGGTATATCAAAAACATAGAGATTTGTTCGTTCTTCGCATTCGATTCTTGCCATCTCGGAGAGTGATTGCTTCGTAAATAATCTACAAAAAAAAAAAAAAAAATTCTGTTTGCATTCAAGTTGCATCATAAATATTTGGATTTATGCGCTATGAGTAGCACATATATGCGTCAACATATGGCCACTTCTGCATGCGACAACTGCGCCACGGAGTTTTAGACCAATAATCTGCTTTATGTAATACGGGGAGTCGGTATATTGGCTTTTTCGATAATGAGAAGGTTGCTGACATGACGGTTACAATTTTCCAGCTTGAATCATTTGGAGGAGGTTAAGGACTGGACGACTGCAACAGATCTATGCCGATGAAAAATTGATTTCGGGCAGCAAGAAACAGTTGTGGGTGGCAATCATTCAAAGGTACAGTAGACAATTTGCTGGCACTGCTACTAATTAGCTTAAATTAGAATTATTTACTGAAAATCTTCGAATGCAATCATTGCAACTTATTGCAATTAAAAATCGCTCAATTATTGCAAAAAAAGATCTAACGTAGTTATATAAATTGCACAAACTTTATAAGGACAATATACATTCACCAACCTGAGCGTTCTTCGAAGACAACGTTTGAATTGGAACCACGGATATTTCATTGCAACAGTAAGCAGCTTGCCAAGATCTTGTAATAGCAGCAATACAAGAGGGATGCCACCCAATGCGTAGATCATTGTAAGAACTTTACCCGCATTCGTATGCGGATAAATATGTCCATAACATGAAATTTCACGAAAAACATCATAAAAGTATTGCTTCACAAAGGTACTTCACTTTTGATCTCTCATCGTAGGCACAGACAATCTCAGCCAAACACTTCAGACATTGTCAGAGAAAGAAATGGATAAGATGGATGGATGCTATGGATGACGACTAAGCACTCACTCATTTCGAGCTAGCACGGAAATACACGTTTTTCTCTCCTTATATGCTTGCCTACTACAAACCCACCACCTTCTCTATTCAAATTATTTAGAGAAAAAATATCATGGTGTTCGCTACCAATCCATTCATGTATCAACCATGTGTTCTGGAGCGATGGGTTGGGCTATTCATGCGCCACCTTCCTTGGCAGAAACGTTTTGCTGCAACTATAATGAATAATAACAGGAATGTAGACAGGAGAAGCAGTAAGGGAGGAGAATAAGTGCTTAAGGTGGATCGTTGGATTCGACATTTTCTATTTAGAAATTGCGCTACTTCCCAACTTCTACAGTTCAAGAGCTCAACTTCAAGAAAAAAACCTCTAGCAACTTACCAATTGTTGTACAAACAGTGCCAACAAAAATCACTGAATTCCAATAATCCCATTCAAGTTTTTGCTCTGTCCACCTTATGTCTAGTTGTTTTTCGTAACGTTGAAACGCCCTACAATAATGTCTGTTGTCTAATGATACAACTGCATATTGTAAAAAATTTACAATTTTAAATTCTAAAAAGCAATTTTGAAGTTTAGCAAAAAATTCTAAACCTAAACTTAATTATTCGAGAGCAAAAATAGCAATAAGAATATTCGTACAAAAATAAATTGAGTAATAAATTCGAGTGGATTCATCATTCCTCGTAAATGGTATTTATGAATACATGAAAAGGATAGACGCTATGCGAACCATGTATGTTCATTTAACCTAGCAAATGAAGCACTTGTATATAGCAACCGAAATTTCTCACTTCGTTTAGCAAATTTTCAGATTTCTAATCTCTCCCATCGAACGGCAATTCTAGGGTTTTCAACAGACTGATGCGATGAATTTAAATAATTTAATAAGTGACAAGAATTTCCTGTTTTTGTTCTTACCGAACGAAGCTGAAGTTTTTTATCACTCTTTATCTCTATTTTTCCGGGCAAGAGCCCTTTAAAATTCATAAATATCGAAAAATCTTTACGAATTATTTCCAAAAGTTTTCAAAATTTTGTTGAAAATTCTCAAAGCTTTGAAAAACTTTACAAATTATTTGAAAAAGTTTAATTTCAAAAGGTGGCCGCTCCTACGCTCATGAGAGATGTTTCAAAGAAATAAGATAGGCGATAAGTATTTCAGAGGGCTCTCGGTAATTAAGTCATGCTTCAATCTGCTCGATATTAACCTGTAATTCCGTCGCTCAGAATTACAAATTAGGAAAATGCAATAATCGAACTTTCTATGAAGCCACCAACCTATATTTAACTTATCATTCCCAACCACACTGATTATTTCTCAGTTCCTCTTGAAGAGCTCTCATTGGTATTCAAGAAAAGAAAGCTATTAGGAGATTATTTTAAACATTCTCGAAATATCGTTGATATTAAATATACATATTACGAAATTGTAGCTCACATTGTAATGTGTTCTTGAATCCTTGTCGATGTAGCGCCTTTTATATAGACCAAAAAATGTGAATTATTAAATAACTCTTTCATAAGTCCTTTAATGAAAACACTTCGATTAGCTGCGATTTTCTGCAAAAGAGGAACGCTTCAATATAATTTGAATTTTATTATTGAATGAATTTTTCAGTGTGCTCAGAACAAACATAAATTTATGAATACTCTCACTCACTTAGCAGAATGACTTGGATCGTAAGCGAATGCAAAGAATAAAAAAAACTTATTCAGAAATTCAGTTCAGTTCTTTTCAGCGAAAAAAAAAACGGTGCAAAAATCAGTTTTCGGGAAAATTGGGAAAAGAGCCTAAAAATTGATTAAAATATGCGACCAATAAAAATTCCGATTAAATCCAAATAAACAGCATATGCATTTTACGGAAAACTCCCTGTTGCGGTAAGTGAGGTAGCATTTACTGTTATTCTGGTTTATCTTATCGAAGCGGATTAGTGAGCTTCAGGTAACAGTAAAATATTAGTAAACGTTCGAAAGTGGAAAGGCTATCTTTGCTTGGCGCCGGAAAGAGGACTTAAGTTGTGCCCGAATTCCTGCTCCAATTTATGACTCTAGATACGTTTTTGAATGCTTTTCAAAATTCCAACATTATTGCACGATTTTGAGCTAAAAACTTGAATGAAATTCGAGGCATTCTGAAACACAAATGATGTTGTGAAGAAATGTTGAAGGTATTGATTGAGTTATTTACTTTCCAACGTCGTTAGCAATGTTTTGTTTAATGTGTTCGATTCGGAAATGTTTAGTGTGTCTCTTTACAGATCGAAAATAAATTGAAATATCGATTTTTTGGTTGAAATAGGGATGTTTCCTTCTTATGGATGAGAACTTTCTCAGAGAAAGATATATCTTCTGAGGGATAGATTTGTCATATTACTTTCAGCTAGACAGGAAAAGGCATTTCTATAAGCTGAATTTCAGCAGTTGTTGTAGATAAAAACATACGGTACGTTTATAATGCATGACTGGAGGATTTGCGACGAAATACATCGTGCGCAACTCGTACAAAACAGGAACATATGAGTTCTTGACTATAACATCCTAAGATATCTATCGTTTAAGACGAGCAAATAATTATATATGAAGGTTTATTGTTCAACTACATAAGAAGGACGAAGTATACGAAGCACTGACTTACAATATTTACGAGGCCCACCTTCTTCAACGAATAGATCACGAGGCGTGGTTTAATTTTTAAACCCTTTATAATAAATCAAAAACGACAGATGCAAAGTTGCATGTGCAGGCAGGTATATTTGTGTACAATTAACTGATTCAAAGGGCCCCCTCTAATATATCGTTGTTTTTTAGATACAATGACTCACTTATTATGTTCGCGTAGTAAATTAGGAGCATATGGGACTACTACAGAATTGCTCAGAGAATCGAGAAAATCTGAGGGGTTGAGCAGAATGTTGTGACGAATTTACTCTATGCTTTTAGTACATTAAAGGATGCGAATATTGAATTGTCAGCTTCAGACAGTAGCCGAGGCGTCTCGAGTATCGTTGTGAAATTGTTCACGATACCATCTGAGGTACTAAGGAAAACGTTCTAAGCAACCTTTCATCTAAAAACATCTCTCATTCGATTTGTGCTCGGGAGCTTCAGAAACGAAAAGGATGGAGGAGGAAGAGGGAAGCGAGCTTGAATTAAGCGCTTCAGCTATTCCATGCATTCATTGGAGTTTAAAAGTTAGCATACTGCCTCTGATACTTCCCTGTTGGAGCAACAAATAAATGGTAGAAAAGATTGATTGCGATCCAAAAAATTATAACCCTATGTTTGACATTTTCGACAGTTTCTTGGAGGAATTTCGAACTTAGTGTGGAAATTCCCAAGATTCAAGTCTATTTGAATTCAAAAAATCAGTGTTTTCAAAGTACTGCATAAAACTGAAGCCCATTTGGCCACTTAATTTGCTCCCATCAACGATTCAACTGATGGATAGGAATGCAGCACAGTCAAAATTACAACTGTAAATTGACGCATGTGCAGCCTTCAGCCTGAATAAAAGGTGATGGCAAAAATATAGAGGCCGAAGTGGCCGAATTGAGATTACTTTTTTTGCCGATTTCACCGATTTGAAACAGAAATCAACTCAGTAATTTCCAAATCGCTCTTTGAAACAATCGCAAAAAAGGCATCAATCAAAAGACTAAGATACTTTAGAGATTCTGCAACCTCAGCCGTCCGGCTTCTCATATTCTCTTCATTTGTGATCGCTACAAGCTTGCACGTTTTGTGCGGAAGAAAAAATGCACAAAACATTCAGAAATATGTGTTCACTGTTTGCACATAAGCGAAAGTGGCCCAAGTTTCCAAATCATCTTTAACCTCATTTGTGATTGGAACTTTTTTCAAATATTCTAGTTCCTGAGGATTTTTTATTGGCACCCGTCACATGAAATAAGCATCAAACTCCCTATAAAGAGTTGATTGAGTATTCGATGCAATTTTATGAAAGCTGTTTCAGAAGATGACTATGTTAGCTTGCAAGTGTAGAATACAATTGATGCTTAGCTAGTGTTTCGAATACCCTTGAGGCATGAAAATCTATATTTATGGATGAGGATGAGCCGAACGCTTCAAATGTGCATAAGCGTTCGGAACGGAGGTGTTATCAATCAGTGCAACGCATGAAAACTCGTCGACAAAGCGCATGTTCGTGGATCTATCGTTTTCGCTGCTAAAACAACCATTCAATGACGTCATTCATTTCCCTATCGAGAGATAAATTGGCATTTTCATTTTCAATAAATAGATGAACACATTTCTATTAACTACGATCGCTGGAAGATCGTTCACTGAAAAAAAAAAAAAAAAACCACAATGCTCTTTGAATGATAATGACGGATGTGGAAACGAAAAATAAAGTCTCATAAAAGTCGGCCGAGCGAATCGATCTAATCGGTTAATTATGAGACTAGATTGGTTGATATGGAGTTCATTAAATTATATGAAACTCGTTAGTTTATTCAAATCGGTGACCGCTTATTCAAAGCTGCAAAGTTTAATGGTTTCGACATCGAAAGGTGGTTAAAAATTGATAGCCAAAAACCCATCGATCGGATTATATCAAGTATCATCTAGAGTTGTGAAAGCGTCGGATAATAATAAGGAATTCGAAGCTTTTTATATGCAGTGTACAATAATTTCCTTCCATATTTACAAGTTGTGTACATTTACTCAGCTATTTCATCGAATAAGTCTACTAAATACATAGGAAATGAGGCCATTTTTGCCACCTTGTCATCCCACTTCCTGAAGCCATCTTATTTCCTGCCTTTTTTTACGGTATTTATTTTTGCTCATGAGGAATATCACTGCAACTCACATTCTCCCATTGTAATTTGAGCCTTTGTTGGGCGGGTGCCTCAATGAGCAAGAAAATAAAGGCGCCGAAGAATGTATAGAAGATAAAGGTCAAAAGCAGCATCACATGCTTTAACCCGTATTTGTTATAGGCACTCATACAGATTCGAAAACAAAGCGGTGGCTTCCGTTGGAGCCTAACGAGTGTTTGTTCACAGCGATTCGCTATCTGAAACGTCGACCAATTTATGTATATTCGCATAGTGTCACATTCCCTAACCTCAATTCACTTTACTCAAACTTAAGTTGGCTTCATTTTAATAGAAATTGCTATCAGAAGCCGTAAGATTAACTTTTGTGGTTACTAAGGTTAAGGAAACGCGACTCATCGATCTGATGTAATCAATGCGCAGCTGCTATAAACTAATAAAGCAATAATCCTATGTATGCAACTATGTGTAAGGCGTAAAACTTTATTCGATTATAAAGCGTTTTGTTTACCAAGTAGAGCGAGCAGCTTTCTTAACACAATTTGCTAAACATAGCTACAATATAGCACGAGCAATCACTAGCATGTCTCAGTATTTGCATGAAAAGATGACTGTTTTAATCTCTACTGAAGTTAGCGAGGTTATTTGCTGTGATCATATTTTCTCATCGATATAACTTACTTCTAATCTCTACCACCCATGATGAAAAATTTCATCATTAAATAGACCGATAAAGTTCCCCTGTCTACATTTGTTCCTTTATGTTTCAAAGAGGAAAATTGCAGTTAAATATATAAGAACAAAATAAACACTTACAGCTCTAGCACTGTGTGCACCGGTAGTAATTGTGGATTGCATTTCATGATGTGCTCCACGTACGAATTTCTCAGACTTATGCAGCATATATGATCCACCATGATGCAAATTGCGTTTAATCGAAGTCGAATAGTGAAGCATAATTAATACTTATGCTATTTAAAATGAACATTTTTCATCAAAGTTTAATTTATTCTGTGCCGCTCTGATTGAAAGAAAAATTTCATAGAAATAAAAAGCAACAAATTAACTAAATTTCATAGTTTGTTTTCGCTGGAATATTAAGATTTAATTTAATCGTTTTCTGAAATCCTATTTCTTTCTCTAGTGGTAAAGGGAAAATCATTGAAAGAATTAAAATATCAACTACGAAAAAAAATTATTCGTGCTGAGATTTTCGATATTTATAGAAAATTCCTCTAAAGAATAGAATTTGGAGTTTTCCTTTCTCGTTCTCAAACTATGTCAGCTATATAGAGCATATCTTTAAAATTTTCGTTTAATGCTAACGTATTGTTCACTCGAACGAATTCATAAAATTTGCAATGCAATGAATTACGAGTGATAATCCCCACAGCTGATGCAATACTTTATTTATGACTGATCTTACAATATAGCCTTAAAGTTTGAAAACGCAATTGGACATTAGCCAGAACATTCAACAAAGATAACTCATTTAAAAACACGTGAAATTGGTAATACATTAGCAATCAACCATTCTTTTTCCCATAATCAGATCCTAATATGAGAAAATGGGAAGAGGGGACGGAGATATAGAGAGTGAGCCACAAATTGCTAGAATTCAATAGCGCTTCCGCAATTTCATCACTCCTATGAAGACTTGAAACGACCAATGAAAATATGAAAGTATGGAAAACTTCCTTAATAAAACGGAAGACTCAAGAAATTTTATGGGATGATTAGATGAACGCTATCAAATAATCAAAAGAATCGGAACGATATCATACTATCACCAGATGATTACGTTATGATAATCTCGGCACGACCAGTCATTCTCTCTATAATAGGTGTGAAAGCTTTTATTATTCGTTCAACAGAACATGCTCGATCTTACTAGATGAACAGTCAAATTTTTTTCAATTTTCTCATGTAAATCTATAAAATTGAAAAAAATGGCAATCGAAATTGAAAGATTGAGATGGAAAATTCCAAGGTTGCTCTAGCTGAAATCGGATATCGTAGACATGCTCAAGCAATCGAACATGAAAATGTTAATGCGCAACCTGTGAAATGATTAGCAGTATGGAAGCATGCACCTGGAAAAACATCGATTCATTGAAATTCTTAGCATTAAAGTATAGCGCAAAATAGAGTGAATTTTTCCGTTTATTTGCAAATCGGAACGGATTTTTGAACGTTGCAATAATATAACAATCGTCGTCTCATATAATACATTGAAAATAGATGTGGCTATATTTTCGTTTATGCTAGCGAATCAAAGATGTCTCCGCCCATTTGTTAGCGAATCGCTTCTAGCGGAGTTTTTTCTTTCTCTTTTTTTTGTTCGACTATATGCGCTAAACTTATTGAACTTTCTCGAAAGTGCCTCCCTCCTCTTTCAAAGGGTGAATCAATGCCGCTCCTCGGAGCCGAGCAATCCCACCAATGACCATATAAAAACTTTTAGAGCATTGTACAATAAACATCGTTTTGTGCCTTCCTTCCTTACGAAGTTTTCGGATAATCAACCAGGAATGAACAAATTGAGCGTTTCCAACAAGGAAACCTAGTTTCTGATTCAAAATTGTCAAAATTGCCCCACTTAGCAGGTATTCAATGGCCAGCCTCTGTTCCTCTCCGAAGCCAGCCTCTATTCCGCTCCCCATCTTTTCCTTTCCGAGTTCTCCGGGAAAGCACCGTTATCCAATCCGGGTTCCGATAATTTTATACCTTCTAATCGAAGTCTTGATCTTTTATTCTTATCCATGCAGAGTTTTTGCAAGGCGTTAAAGTAGCAGTTCATGCTACACTTGTTATGTTATGTTTAGTTACTGCTGCTAACTTTTTCACGAGTGCATCACGACAGTACCGTAAAGGTGCATGTGTAAATATGAAACATCGTTTTGCCACTAATGCATTTTCCTAATAAACCAAGAAATTGTACAATGATCGGCATAACAATATTTGTCACATTTTTTTGCTTTCAATACATATATCACTTAAGATTATTGATATTTCAAATCACTAACCTTTAAGATGGCAAAATTTGCAAGTGAAATCTTTTTCTATCGATTGCTTCCGCTTCAAAAGCGATTTTTGGGTTCAATATTTGTACAAGTGATAAAGTGATTAAGAAAATGCGTTAATGGCTCATTTATTCAAAGAAAGGCGAGAAAAAAACGTCACAGAATAAGTAAATTATAACTAAAGTAATATTATATCAGCAGCAACGAATCTCTTAAGAATATCAAATTTTTCGAATTTTAAAGGTTTGGGCAGTTATATTGATTTCCACTCTTATATCTTTGTCATAATTTCGTTTTTTTCCTCCTATTTTTTCTCAATTTTTTCATATACAATCTATCATGGAACGAAAAAGGCCGATATGGTGACCAAGCTTTTTTTAAAAGCGCTCAAAGTGTTCTATGAGTTTCTTCTTTTTTTTTTTCTTTTTTTCAGCGGACGAATTTGTTAGGTACTGAGAAAACGTCAAACGGCGAGCAAAAAATTTGAAATTACTATATCTTTGACGTATTTTTAAGTCAGCAACAAAAACTATGCTTAACTTTCACACTTGTCTCAAACTTCTCGATGGCAATTGATGTACTCTCTGAGGATTTAAATTTCTCTAACGGATATGTAAAAACATTTTCGTCAGATTCCTTTATTTTTTTGTAAAGGGACAAGTGTTTTTCAAAATCATTGCCAGCAAAATTCTGCAGATTTGAAAAGTTACAAAGAGATGTATAAAAGGTATGAGCGTCTCTGGGACCAGAAGACAACAGAGAGGGAAAGGGGAGATTATATATTTAATGGTACCAAGCTGGAAATAACTTTGAAACAGCAGGGTGACTGTCTTGGACGAACTCAAGTTAAAAGGGATGTCTCAATTATGAACTCTGTGAAAATTGGATTTCCTTTCGAATTAGCCATAAAAAATGTGATAATGTTTTGACGCGGAGAATTATATTAGAGGTTTTTTTTCATTCCTGTGTTCTTAACTGAGAGATCTTTTGGATAAACTGCTCATTGAAAGTGTTTAATTGTAAACTCTCCTCCATTTTGATTCTTCCACCTCTTTCTATATTGGAAAGGGGAGGGAAATATATAAATTTGAAACGCAGCAGGAAGTGAGGATTAAACACGAGTTCTTTCACATCCACTACTATATAGATAAACAAACACGCATTAGCGCACCACGACGTCGACATGGCGTGTTTTTTGCAAAGCTAATTTGCAAATGCGCATTTTAACAACAAAATTTTCTGCGCAAACTTTCACACTCAGTGGTGCCAAAAAATTTGCGCGCTGATTGTATTTCGAGCACAACAAGTTCTAAAGCTGAAAAAAGCCAAGTTTTATCGTTTTTGATGATTTTGCAAGCTTTTTGCTGAAAAAAAAAACACCTGAAAACACTGAAATTTATTCTGTTTCCAGGTATAAACCGAATCGTCGTGGAAGAGAAATGCATTGCAAATTTTTTCAAAACCTACGCTGCAATAGAGCATTCCCGTTCCGAATGCTGAAAGTACCGCACGAAAACAAATACTTATCCGTATGCACCCATGCAAACACACTCACACATGCACACACACGCACACATACATATACATGTGCACTCACGTCACACACATATGCACACACACTGGAAGCATACAAACGCGCGCACACACACCCACCCATATGCACTCACGTGCACACACACCCACCGGTGTGCACTCACGCGCATACACACACCATACGCACCACACGTGCATGTGCACAAAAATGCACGATAATATTTTTAGAGGCGCACGCGCTTAGAAACACGCGCGTGCACACGCACACCCACACACGAGCAAATATGTACACACACGTGCACATACAAATGAGCACGCACAGAAACGGCATGGTGCAGAGCATGACCCCCCTGTGGAGGTGGCTAATCCGTAGTCGCGTCAAAAGAAAATGAATTATGCTGCACCATAAGCCACAGCCTGATGTGTGCAGGTGTGTTTTTTTGAAGAGATTGAATCTAACCTGGATGTTTAAGGCTCCATAGGGCTAAATTTTTTGCGAACAGATGCTTCTTTGGTGTTGTAGTGCATTGCAGGTAATAAAGCCTTTTATCCTCATATATTCGTACACGGATTTATTTGTCCCTTACATTAGCGATATGCCTTTGATGTTAAAACGCTACATTAGATGAATTTCGATTTTTTTTAAGGTGAATTTCATTCCGCATTTTTCCTGTAACCTTTTCATGCCCCTCATGGGGAAATTTTTCATATCATTTCGTCCTGCTTTGAATTCGCATCCATATACACTACAGGAAGTTGCGACTATCAACATCAAAATTTTTCAACTACGTCGTTCGTCGTTGGATGGCAATTTCGATGAGAGCATCGCCGCATTGCTAAGGATTTTTTATTCCTCTGAGGATAAAAATCAAGTGAATCTCATTTAAGGAAGCTGTCTTCTGCAGGTAAGAGTGACTCAAACAGGGCGCCTCCAGAAAATATGCAGTAGTGATCGACTTCATATGTTTGCATCTTCTGTTTTGATTGCCAAATTGGAGAAGATTCATACATAAATCACTCGCCACTTCAATCCCATGCACTCCTCTCTTTTTTCTTATTTTTATATTGTGAAAATAATAATCATAAGGAAAACATTGAAGTAATCGGCTTTTTAACTTCATTCTGCGTATTTTATGTTAATTTTTGTTTTTAGGAATAGATGCGATTTTTGTACTCGTACTGCAAAAACATGAACGCTATGTAAATGTTTGGTAGGAAAGTTAGATTCTCCGGATGAGACAGACAGTGAATGATATGTTACAGTAGTAGAGGGGGGCCGGAGCCATTAGAAAGGTGGATAATATCCAGAGGCCGTGAAAGGGTTGATCGTGAGGTTGAGCTGTAATAATAAACAAAGCATCGAAATAATAGAAGGAGCGTCTTATCGTGAGATTTTCCTTTCGCATGTTGCTCTTGCAAAGGCGTTTTGCAACACGAGCATACAGCATAATGCTTTGTCTTCTAAATATTGGAATGAGATGATGAAAGGTTGGTTTTTCTCGCATTTGCTGCTGAATGAAATGAAAGAATTAAATTACCTCGTTAGTGTTTTTAGGGACAACATTTTTAAACATAGAAGTAGGAAAACGAGAACATTATTTGAAATCAAGATGGCAAACAACTTATATATGGATCTTTTCGACTTGAAAATCAACGCAGAAGATGCAAAGATACGAACTCGATCACATATACTTTCTGAAGACTTCCGCTTTAAGCGGTTTCAACTACGATGAACGGCAACTTATGGAAGAAAGAGATTACGCTTCGATTTTTAGTCCACGAAGAAATAAAAAATTTTTCAACGCTAGGACAATGCTTTCATAACAATTGCAATTCAACAACGTCAAGAGCATTGCAAATTCGACGTCTACAATACACTGGTGCGTGACGAACGTGGATGCAACTCCAAACGAAGATTCCATAGCGTGAAAAATTCGTCCGCAGGGAGCATGAAAAAGTTTCAAGAAGAAGGCGGAATAAAATCCATTAGAAAAAGAGAAAAATTCGTCTTATGTAGCGTTCAAAGATATGCGCAGCATACTTTTTCGTCAACATAAGAGTGAAATAGGTGCGTAGAAAGCGCTGTAAGCGCTCTTCCTTGCACAGTAAGCATTAGCTCAACATTTATCAGACGCTGAAATATCCAAGGCAACTTCAAGTAAATAGAAAATGCGCCTGCACTTGCACTGCTGCGTAAATGTGGTCAAGGATTCAAAATTTTTCTACAGGAGCCGTGGATTAATCTCTTATGAGAACTGCTCACGCCATGGCTTGACGACAAAGTCAGAGACTGGTTGCGAGGTAGTAGGCATTTTTTTCCATTTTTTTTCCGGCCACAGATTCCTCTGTTCCCAAGCAAAACTCACATATATGCGAACACATATAGTGCCATGAAATGTACGTACATACGCAACCACACAAACAAACAAGCACATAAACACGCGTGCATGCACACGTAAATGCATACAATTGGACTTGAGGTACAACGTAAAAAAAAAAAAAAAAAAAATTGCACGATCATCTGAAAAGCTTTTTGCAACAATAAATCTACTTATGTTAACAGTGTGTACTTTTCGTGTAATGCCGAATAAAGAGCCGCGACTCGAGTGAGATTTTCCTCTGATCTTGATTGAAAAGAACTCAATTTAAAAGCGTCGTAATTTTCTTTTCTCTCGACAACGTGATTTCGTTAAGGGAGTTTATCTCCTTAGGCATTTGTTCTATTCACAAGATACGTATATACGCATGCGCTTAAGAATCACTTCACTTCATTTTCTACATTGATACACGTCCACATGAGCGATTATTTTGATTTGGTGGAGAGGGAGGGACGGGGTAGGGGGAAAAGAGGTTGGAACAGGAGGAAGATGTGAGAAAAGTTGGCTATATAAGCTTATTGAGCAAGGAAGAGGATGGGGATGGAGGGGGATGAGGAATGGTTTCATTTAATTGCAGTAACTTCGGAGCAAAATACTGTAGTGGAAAATAGATTTATTGAAGCGTTTAGTTTAATCTCTCGAATTGTCTTTAGACATTGGCTTATCTACATGGTGGATTGGATGGCATTAAGAGATATTGCAACGGGAATGATAAGGGAGAAGAGGTTCTTATACCTCAAGATCCCTCATTGTGCACGGTCCTCCTCCTCCGATAACCTTGTAATTTTATTCACAGTCATCATGATATTTTGCTGCAGCATGTGGCGGTTCTTTGTTTTCGACGACCATTGCATATTATATGTGGAGTAGTGATAAAGTCCATGCAGCAGGGATCTTACCAAACCATTTTTTCTATTCACAAGATACGTATATACACAGCGCTTAAGAATCACTTCACTTCATTAAAGAATATCCGGATCGCAGCTAAAGGTTAATTGCATTTAAATTATGTATGCATCGATCACATCTAACATATGGTTTAATCTCACATTGCCTGGAGTGAAAATGACCAATGAACTATTTGAATCACAACTCCGAGTTATTTGCAATTTTCCATCCACGAAGTCGGAATTTTCTCGTAGAAATTGCAAATTGCAAATTGCAAACCAAAAATTGCAATATGAACACTTTTTGGTGATAACAAATGCGACGACGCCCACAATAGAATACTGATAGCCTTCCGCTGCACACTAAAGAATTGTTATTTGTTTGCATTGAATTGCAATAATATTTAGACCAAATGGGAATCATCAGATATAAAAGTCTTTGGAGATTTATTTCTTTTGGAAAAAACTGGAACTAAGGCATCATTATTCGTTAATTCTTGACTAACAATTTGATTGAACTCAGCGGTGTTAATGAGTTAGGAAAATAGCTCATGTGGTCCCCGCAAACGAAGACTTTTCTTAACTTGCAAAATTAGTGCGAATTAATAAAAAATAATGGGTAGTTGATTGAATCAGATACTGGATTCGTATCTTATAAAATACGCAAGTTTATTTGCTGATCGGGGGATTAAATCAACGATCGTTTCATAAAGTCTTACTAATTCAGAGAGGCAGTTAAGAGTAAGTCGGCCGGTTTAGTGCCATTTCGATATGCAAATAAATTGAAACATCGAGAAATGCAAAACACGAACACATGAAAACAGGCTTATATTATGGTGGACATTTGTGCTATGCAATGTCAAGAAAGCTTTGAAATGATGGATTAGTGGACCCTTACGGTGAATTTTGTACAAAGTAAACACCACGGATCAGTTATTTGTGATCGGCGTTTAGACAAGCTAAACCAATCACGAAGTTGTTAGTTTTCCTTATTTCGACTAGGCGAAAACTCACTGGCTCGGCCTTCCCTTGTCTATATGGCTTCATCATCGTTGTCTACGTTCGAGGCGTCGTTTGGTTTCATATGGCTTGGTTTGGTTTCGTATGGTTTGGTATGGTTTGGTTTGGCTTGGCATGCTATGGTTTGGCCTGGTAGGGTTTCATATGGTATGAGAGGTTTGGTATGGCTTGATATAGTTTCGTATAGTCTTGTATGGTTTGGTATGGTTTGATATGGTTCCCTTTGGCATGGTTTCGTTTGGTGTGATTTCCTTGATTTGGTTTCGTTTCAGAAGGCATCGTATCGTTTGGTATGGTTTGATATGGTATGGTTTGGTAGAGTTGGTATGGCTTGCTTGGCTTCGTATGGTTTAGTTTATTATGACATGGGTTGGTTTGGTGAGGTTCGGTGTAGTTTGGTGCAGTTGACATCGTTTGACATGATTTGGTATTGTTTGATATGGTTTGTTCTGGTTTAATATGGTATGGTTTCGTTTAATATAGTATGCTTTGGTTTGGCTTGGTAAGGTTTGGTATGATATCATAATTTTGGTGTGTTTGGAAAGGTTTGGTATGGTTCGCGTTGGTTTGGTGCGGTTCAGTATGGTTTGTTTTGGTATGGTCTTGCTTGGTATGGCTTGTTTGGTGTGGTTTCTTTTGGTTTTGTGTGGGACAGTTTGGATTGGCATGGCTTGGTATGGTTTGTAGGGTTTCCTTTGGTATGTTAACTTTGGTTTCGCATAGTTTGGAGCGGCTCATATGGTTTGGTTTGGTCTGGCGTGACTTGGTTTGGTCTGATATGGTTTGGTATGGTTTGTCATGGTTTGATATGGTATGGTTTGGCATGGTTTTTTATGGTTCGGTGTGGTTTGGTGTGATATAGTATGCCTTGGTTTGGCTTGGTAAGATTTGGTTTAATATACGAGGTTTGGTGTGCTTGGAATGGTTTGGCACGGTCTGGTATAGCCTGGTATGTTTTGGCATGGTTTGGTATGGTTCGGTTTGGTTTGGCATAGTCTGGAACGGTTGGTATGATTTGGTATGGCTTCGCATGATTTTTGGTATGATTTTATATTGCCTTGTTTGGATTGGTATACTTTGGTTTGACTTGGCAAGGTTTGGTATCATATGAGAGGTTTGGTATGCTTGGAGTGGCTTGGTGTGGTTTGATATGGTTTGGTATGGATTTCTTTGGTTTGGTATGTTTAGGTATGGTTTGGTGTGGTTTATTTTCGTAAGTTTTGTTTGGTGTGGTTCGGTTTGGTTTCGCATGCTTCCGTTTGGTTTGGTATGTTATGGTTTCTTTTGGCATGGTTTGGTATGGTTTTGTGTGGCCTGGTATGGTTTGGTATGGTTTCGTACGGCTTGCCTTGGTATTTTCGGTTTGGCTAGGTATAATTTGGGATGGTTTATATGGTTTGGTACGGTTTGGCATGCTTTGCTTCGGTATGGTTTGGTTTGGTCTGGCACGAGTTGGTTTGGTTTGACATGGTTTGGTATGGTTTGATATGGCATTGTTTGGTGTGGTTTGGTATTGTTCGGTATGGTTCGGTATGGCTTGATATGCTTTGGTTTGACATGGGGTTTGTGGTGGTTTGGTGCGGTATGGTTTGGTTCGGAATAGCTTGGCATGGTTTGGCATGGTTTAGTATAGTTTCATATAGTGTGGTTTGGTGTGTTTTGTTGTGATTCGGTATGGCTTGGTATGGTTCGGTTTGCTGTGGGACTTGGTGTGGTTTGGCGTGGTATGTTATGGTTTGGTGAGTTGGTTGGGTTCGGTATGGCACGCTTCGCTTCGGTATGGTTTTGTTTGGTCTGACATGGTTTGATTTCGTCTGGCATGGTTTGGTATGGTTTGGTTTGGTTTACTATGGTTTGACATGGTTTGCTTCTTTATGGTTTGGTTTGACCAGGTATAAATATGCCTGGTATGGAGCCATACCAGACGACACCAAACCACACCAAACCATGGCAATCCATATAAACCATACAAAACCATAGCAAACCAAAACAATCCTTACCAGAGCAAACCACACCATAACAAACCGTACCGAGCCATACCAAACCAAGCTATACCGAACAATATCAAATCATGCCAAACCACACTAAATCATACCAAAACAAACCATACGATACCAAACTAGGTGACCGAACAGCATGGAGTAGAATAGAACCGGATAGAATTAAATGGAATAGAATAAAACAAAATGGAATAGAACTGAATCGAATAGAATCGAACGGATTAAAATAGAACAGAATAGAGCAGGAGGGAAAAGAATGGGATAAAATACGATGGAATAGAAAAGAATAGAATAGAATAGAGAAACGAATAAATAGAATGAATAAATGAACCTAAATAAATAAAATGAAGTTATTAGTTGAACAAACAGAGAAATAAATAAATTAG